>PVIU01005073.1:0-118325 GCA_004026605.1 Ondatra zibethicus
TGAAGTGGCAGGATACAAAATCAACTCAAAAAAATCAGTAGCCCTCCTATACACAAAGGATAAAGAAACTGAGAGGGAAATCAGAGAAACATCACCTTTCACAATAGCCACAAATAGCATAAAGTATCTTGGGGTAACACTAACCAAGGAAGTGAAAGATCTATTTGACAGGAACTTTAAGACCTTGAAGAAAGACATGTTTTTGTTTTTTTAATCTGATCCATTGGCAGTGGCCTCATGAATTCTTCTCTAAGAAAAGACTTCAAGCTCAGCAGGATTTCTCTAGGCTCAACAGGAAAGCATCATCCTATTCAATAATGATGTCTGCCAATTACTCATAGGAAACAGGAGAGCAAGTATCACCCGGTCCCACTCAAGACACACACAGACAGTCCCAGCTGTTGGGGACATTTTGAGGTATGTCTGTCATGTACTCATCGCTGTGAATGTAAGTCACATGCCTGACCATGTTTGTCCCTCACCCATTGTGGGGCCACCAACCAGGGTCCAACTCATGCCCTTTCATAGCAAATGGAATTTTTGGAGATAAACAACCCAAATATTTGGTTTCCAAAGTGTTCCCCCCCATTCTGTCATGTAGTATTAATAGTATTATATAGTATTATTATAGTATATATAGTATAATAGTGTCACTAGTATTATACTATTATAATAATAGTGTTATTACTCTGAAAGTTTTATTTTGAATTCTAGAGCTTGTTTGCATTGAAAAATATTTCATTTCAATTTGTTTATCACTTTGCATTGTCCACAAACTTATTATTGCTCATGTCTTTAGCCACAATAAACAAGGACCAATTCCCATTCAACCATTGCTCTCCAATAAAACCCATATTTTGCTATGGCTTTATAAAGCATGATTATTTTGCTATTTCAGTGGTTCTAAGCCTAAGCAGACTTTGACCTCTAAGTGGACACCGGGCAATGATGAAATACACTAGAGGCAGACATGCTGGATATTGGTATTTAGACAGTGGAAGGCAGGGTTGCTTCTAAGTATAAAGAACTGACACCTGTATCCAAGTGTTATCTAAGTTTGAACATCTCATTTGCCTAAGTCATAGGTAATTTTTTAGTGTTTTACCTTAATAAAATAATTATAAAATATTATAAAACAACTATGAGTCACTATTAAAATTTCTCATTACAAACTTTGGCTGTCAATAATCTTGGTCACAAATGTTTACCAAAGCAGATTAAATGTTGTAACAATTGAAAGCCGAAGAAACTTGGAGGATTAAGTGATATAAGATGCTCTTGGGTCTCAGTGGGAAATTAGTCTAGAAATCAGCAACAGAAAGAGAAAAGAGAAATCGAAAGTTCCACATTAAAGCAAAAGCACTCTAAAGTTACCAGTGGATAAAAGAGAAAATGGAAAACTCCTAAATACAATGCCACAAATACAATTCCAGGATATA
Source organism: Ondatra zibethicus (assembly GCA_004026605.1). Taxonomy (NCBI): domain Eukaryota; kingdom Metazoa; phylum Chordata; class Mammalia; order Rodentia; family Cricetidae; genus Ondatra; species Ondatra zibethicus. The sequence goes on from PVIU01005073.1 coordinate 1,440, forward strand.
TTTGCATAAATGATAATATATAAATAAAGTTATTCTAGGAATAAAGATTGGTTCCACATTTGAGAATAGTTTACTAACTAACGAAAATGGAGAGAAGCTTGTGATCCACTCAGTACACAGGAAGGAATTAGTCACCATGAAATACAATAATAGCTCATTACTAAAAGATAATAATTCTCAGAAAACTTGAGTGAGAACCGGTGTTCTTTATCCTGATAATGAATATTTACCTTTTTCTTCCAAAATTCCATCAGATAACCCCACTCTTGGTGAAAACATTGAGCACTTTCTTCTTGAGCTTGGGAATGAGACACCCACTAAGGACAATTGCCACAACCCCAACCCAAGCCCTTCTGGTATGGTATGGGTCATAGGCAGCAACATTGTTTCCTTAGTTGGTACTTCCTGGTAGTCTGCTTTTAAGGATACGTTCAGATCCTCCTTCAATATTTCTGACTCCACGGTAGTTGGGCTGTAGACTCAGAAAGAACACTTCTGTCTGAAGCATACTGTTCTTTTGTGTTTGTGGACACAGCTGAGATGATGGGATTAGAATCGTGTGTGAAAGTGGGTGTCTGCAGAGGGCACCGTTGGGATCTGGCAACAGCGAGCCATCAAGCTCCAGAACCGAGAGTGTGCTCTGGCCCAGCACAAGCTCACAGACAATACTTGGTCTGCAGCAAGCTGTCAAATTATAATGCAGCTCACTGGAAGAGATTTTCATGGTCACAATGTACCAGCAATAAATAAAACCTGAGTCAATGATAGAATACTGTCCACTGGGCAATCTGATTCCAACAGACTCAGGCCTAGTCTTGTTGTGGGCACATCAACACATATGTGGATCTCCTTATGGAATCCTATGGAATGTGTGCGTTGACACTGTATAGGCAAAATATAGAGCTCATCATGACAGAGATGCTTTATGGCCACTGTTCTCACTGCTGGCTTCTGACCATTCCTAGAGATGATGACTCCGTGCTCATTTGGTAGAAATCTTGGAAATAAAGGGGAATGGAGAGAATGTTTTTATCTGAACAGACATGGGTTGTTTGATAAATGTGAAAGATTACCACTCCTCTGCCTGTTATCAAAGTAATGGTAATGGAACCAAAGTTACAGTCAAAAGGAAAAAAGGGACACTGACTCTATTACATGACAGAGCAGAGACAAAGTAGATAAACACCCCAGCTGATGGCCATATGAGCTGATGATGATCACAGGGACCAACTATTTGCTATTACCTTATACAACAGGCTTGTCTCTGAAAAATCTTAGTCAATGGTTATATTATAAATACAAAGACAGTTTGATTCATCAAGTTTAGACAGGAAAACCAACTCATTACAAGTATTAAGGAACATGACATTGATTATATGGATGAGAAACTAGATGAATAAGGAAGAAGATGAGGAAGTCAAAGTCTAGAGATGGGGGTGGGGAAAACAAAGTGATAGACAAGCTAGGTGGACAAATCGCAGCTTGGCAACAGAAACAAGCACATCTGGCCAACGACCTTGGGCTCCAAGGGAGTTAATATGTAGAAAATTGTTGCTTGTGCGTCTTTATTGCTTTGGTGAGTTTACAGCCAAGCAGCTGGCTATAGGCTTGTGCCAGTCCTGTTCATCAGACCAGCCACCAGCAAAGGGAGGCAGAGAATAGAAGTAGAATAGATGGCAGAGAGAAGCAGAAACCTGCTGTGCATTTCTCCACGCATCCATCAGTGACTGTGAAAACAGAGGCCTTCTTGGAGAAGTGACTTCCAAATAAGTTTCTGTTGGGCCTAGCTCTCATCTGGACAGCTGCAGCGAAAAGGCAGCTGGGGAGCCACATCCGCTGAGTGTGGAAGGCAATGTTAGGTATCGGTGTGACTAAAGGAATATGTAGAAACATGAGTGTACTGATGAGGGGTTTTCAGAGACCAGTCATCGATCTAACTGGATTAGTTGGAAGAATGTCCCCTTCCCATGGATGGTATGATTTAATCACATGACGATCCAATAGGAAATTTTCATAAAGAGAGCTGGTCAATCCTCTGACCATTGGGCCAGGCTTGTTTCTGCTGCCCTGAACATCAGTGTTATAGGATTGTCAGAATTTGGGCTCCAGGATTTATGCCAGCAGCCTTCATGGATCTTAGGTTTCTGGCTACATCCATCAACTCTCCTGACTCTGAAGCACTAACGGTTGCTGCACTGAGCCAGGATTTGGAATCTTATGACCTCCAGTCTGTGGATCACTTCCTGTTATGGGTGTTCTACATTTCATAACCATATAGTCATATTAGCCTCGTAATAAACTTTCTAACATAGATCAATCTCCCATCCTCTACACACTGTTGGGTCCTCTCTTGTATAAAGTTTAGATAACACAGCAAGTACACATTAAACAAACCTACCCAGTTTCTTTGTTAGAAAGACAAGGAAAGCAAGACTAGATGCTAAGTACACCAGGGTGTTTACACACATACCTGACACAGGTTTGTCTGATGTCATGCTCTGTTCCTCACCACTGTTCTATGACAACCTTATGCTTAACCACTTTACAAGGTCTCTGGTTCTCCATCGCACATTGATGAGTTAGCCTCTCTCTCTGTCCACCTTCCCCATAGAACAAGGAGGATTTTTCAGATCATCATGTCATAGAAGGCACGATGGAACAGACCAACGCTCATCATAATGCCCTGAAAAGAGGCAGGGCAAATATAAACCCTCAAAGACATGCTGCCGTCAACCTGCTTCCTCCAGCTAGGACCTACACAGCAACACACAAGCCTTGCAAGGGACATTTCACATTCAAATCCTGCCATGATGCAGGTGGCCCATACTCCAGTGGAAAATCACTCACCCATGTATGGGCATCACAGGTTGGATTTGATGGGTTGAAAGAAGAAGAAAACTCACAAAGTTGGGTGGGCTTAAAAGGGGATCTGAAAATAGTTGGGTGAGGGATAAATATGAACAAAATGCATTGTAGAAAATTCTCAAAGAACTAATGTAGTAAGAAGCACGGGTTTGCTTTTCTTCCTGGCCACCTGGCTCCTGGCCACCGGGCTAGCTTAGCCCCTGAAATAATCTCACAGAAGTTGTGTTAATTAAATTACTGCCTGGCCCATTATATCTAGCCTCTTCTTGACCAACTCTCATATTCTGATCTAACCCATTTCTACCAATATGTGCAATACCATGAGGTTGTGGCTTACCAGGAAAGATTCAGCATGTCTGACCTGGCAGCTTCATGGCAGCTCTCTCTGCCTGCTTTCTTTCTCCCAGCATTCACTTCTCTTTTCCCCCCACCTATCTAAGTTCTGTCCTATCAAAAGGCCAAGGCAGTTTCTTTATTCAACCAATGAAAGCAACACAAATACAGAAGGACCTCCTACACCATTTCCCCTTTTCTGTTTGAACAAAAAAGAAAGGCTTTCACCTAAACATAGTAAAATTACATACAACAAAACAGTTATCAAGCAAGAACTACAGTACCATATTTATATCTACTTTATCTTTTATCTTAACTAAGGAAAACTATAATTATAACTATCCATTCTTCAACTCCATCAAAGACTCCAGAAGGATATAATATTACCTAAGTAAACAAGAAGTAAGCAACTTTCAAAACTCTAGAAGTGACAGAGACATCTCATTTCCTAGACAGTCACCCAAAGTTATTTTGTACTGTTGGGGCATCCATCTTCAGCCTACAGGCCCATAGTATCCAACAGACTTTTTCATAAAGCAGGAAATTTCAAAGACAGTTGAGTCACTTTCTTCTGTATCCTGCAGAATGTCTCACAGGCTCTTTCATGAATCAGGAACCCCAAAGGACTATCTCACCTTTTGGCAAATTTAGCAGTCCTTGCTCTGTGGGTTCTTCATGTCCAGTTTATGCAACAGTCCAGGCAAGAGCAGTTTCTTGCCTAAATGGCTGACAAACTCCATAAGGAGCCTCTTCAGTGCCCATTTTTCTCTTGAAGTAGATTGGTGCTGTCAGGAGCAGACATGTCTCATTGTCATGAAAAGCCCTAAGTTATTAAAACATTAAATGCCATATTCTGTTGTCTTTGAAAGATATGAAGAATGCCTATTTAACTGAAATATATCTCTATATATCTAGAAAATCTAACTAACATGACTATAAGCTTGATTGTTATAGATGATCATCTATTAACAACCTATATTTCCTAATTATACATTACATTTTTAAATGAACTACACAATCACAATACCTTAATCAAGAGAAGAAATATAACAAGATTGACCTTAAATTTATATCAATAAAGCCAAATCCATACCAATGTAAATTATTCATATCTACATCATATCCCCCTTTAAATGTAAAAGAACATTTATAAACAGTATTTGGGAGTATGGGCATAGTTTTTTCTGTCCAAACTTCTTCCTGCTGTATGGGGGTACTGTTAATCAGGTCTTTCATGGTGTATCCTGTGTGCCAGGTTCATCTCAGTCAGCAGTTGAGTGAAGTAATTTTCTGAAGGTGTTCATGGTGACCTTTCAGGAGGGTGTGTTCTATCATACCATATTGGTCTAGAAGGAATACATAGGGTCTCATCTTCTGTGAAAACAAAAGAAGAATCTCTTTTCCAAAGCACCATATCCTTAGACCCAAATTTTGAAGTCAAGATACCTTTAGAACATATATGTTGGTTTAGCTTAGCAGACCACACAATGAAATGTCTCTCTGTATTTAGCCCCTTCACAGTCAAAAAATTTAAAGAAAACACAATAATATATAGAATCCAGACATTCTGTGAATTTTCCATTTTTATGTGGCTTATTTTTTTTTAAATTTATGACTATCTGTACTCTGTCTCTTTAAAGACTTTACCCCTTTTTAAAGCATCTCTCTATAGTCTTTATTTCTTTTCTCTTTTAAGCCTACTACATACCTTTATTCAACAGTGTGACCCATTTAGAGGTCTTTTATGTCTGAATCTGTCCTATTGTGAATCTGTAATTCTTTACTATCCAGGAGCACTTCTTAAAAACTTAAGTTGCACCATGTAGGGGTAATACGGTACTTCCTATTTTCTGCCCAGTCTAAACCTTAACTGCACTGTTATTATGATAATTATGATAGTTCCTGCCTGAGATCAGCACAGTTCAGCATGGCAGAGCTGCTCCTGCCTCAGAGCCATTTGGAGCCCCTGAGCTGCACACAGTTCCAAGCACACAGCAGTCCACATTGCCATCAAGCAAGCCATAGCACTTTAGTCACAAACCCTGTCCAAATGCTCTGTCTCCAGCAGGAGCCAAAGATGGAGCTGGCAGCATAGTCCAGAAAGCCGGCATTTTAAAACTGCCGCGGCTTTTTTACTGTTGCGGCTGCTGAGTGAGGAAATTCTCTCTGCGGCACCCCACCAGCAAACAGCAAAAAGTTGTGTTAAACTCTGTAATTTTTTTCTTTTTGTAAGCCTTCTTATGTTTTATGTGGAGTTAGTAGACCACATTGGAGTGCCAATCTGTAGTAAGAGGTGCAGGCCTGCTTTTCATCCCGGCTGCCTGGCTCCCACCCACCTGGCTAGCTTAACCCCGGAAATAATCACACAGAAATTGTGTTAATTAAATTACTGCCTGGCCCATTATATCTAGCCTCTTCTTGGCCAACTCTCATATCCTGATCTAACCCATTTCTACCAGTCTGTGCAATACCACGAGGTCATGGCTTACTGGGAAAGATTCAGCATGTCTGACCTGGCAGCTTCATGGCGGCTCTCTCTGCCTGCCTTCTTTCTCCCAGCATTCAGTTCTCTTTTTCCCCTGCCTATCTAAGTTCTGCCCTATCAAAAGGCCAAGGCAGTTTCTTTATTCAACCAATGAAAGCAACACAAATACAGAAGGACCTCCTACACCAAACTAATAAAACATGAGGAAAAATACTAACAAAATAAATTGAAGAAGTTACAAAAATATTGAGCAAATACAACAAACCACACCATGATGCTGAATGGGTTTTCTTGAAAGGTGTACACCTTAGGATGTATGACATATACAGATTATAACATTTCCAGTGATTTCCTGCAGATGATATTTTGTAATAATATTCTGGCCATGAGCTCTGGCTTCACTGCATGTCCTGACTGAAGTAATGTTTCTGGTGACAAGTGTTTTATACACAGGGAATTTGAAAATGGGGAGCCACAGAAGGAGGTTCCTGAACAAACTCATACCTGTGTGTGCATGTTATATTTTTCACCTGGAAGTGAGGAAAATGCTCTCCTGTGACTGCTTCCCAGGTCCTCCATGGAAACCGGGGGGGCTGCCTATAGAAAGATTTGGGTTTGCAACACTTAAGGCATTCACCAGGCATGAAAATTACACTTCCTCATCTTAGCCTCGGCTTTGCCAGTTATCCCATATGGCCTCTGGCAGCAGGTTGGGCTCTCTGCTAGGGTTAAGCTTCTAACTGTACTAATTTCAGTGATCCAGGGAGGAATAGAAGATAATATGAGAAAAAAATGTGCTCAAAACCTAACCTTCAAATAAAAAAGGAGGCTTCACTACTGCTTCAAAGGCTCATTTCTAACTGTTCCTTCAGGAAATGGTGAAGAGATCGCTGGTTGCTACCTGGTCCCACCCTACCTACCTCCGCCTCATCCTGAAGAAAGCCTGGAGCTGAGCTCCATCTGAAATTCTCTGAGAGTGTGAGGCTGTGTGGGAGATGTACCCCAGTCCCAGGCACGAAGGGAGATTTCAGGGTGGTTATCTCTGAGCTCCCCAATCCTTTAAAGGAGCTGTGTTTCTAATCTGTGCCATCAAGACCTTTGCTTACCTTGGCAGATTAAATCACAGGCCTCCTTATCAGCACAGAGCCGAGAGGAGGCTTGCAAATTGAATATACACTGTGCCTGTGAGCTGCATGACAATCAGACGGGCCCGCACCGTCGCCAGTTGCATTTATCGGTGTTCCAGGTGTTGCTCTCGCCAGGGTGCCCGCCAGCATGCAGAAGGCAAGAGCTTAGGTTTCAAAGATACTCACACAAGAATGTTATTTACACTGAACCCTTGTTGTCATGAAAATATTACTAGTAAAAGAGAGGGCTGGAGATGGCTCAGTGGTCGTGAACGCTTCTTGCAGAGCACTGGAGTTTGGTTCCCAGCAACTGTGTCCAGTGTGTCCCAGTGGCCTGTAACTCCAGCTCCAGTGCTTCTGATGCCCTCTTCTGGCCTCTGTGGGTACCTGCACACATGTGTGAACACACACTCATCCACGTAAGTACTCATAAAATAACTAATAAATGTGCTCTAAAGAGAAAACTACATGGGATATGGACTCATTGCCTGGCTAAGGACTCTCCAAAGACTCTGCTAAGGCCTGAGGACAAACAACGTCTCAGAGACGCATCCACACTGTGTGTGTCCTTGCTGTCTGTGTTCCCATCCCCACTGCTCTGAATAAGTGGCACAAGGCAACAGAAGTGTTGGGTCTTAGCCAGTGAGATCTGACTTCCTGCGAGCACTTGCAGTCACATCTTTTCCGAGTAAACTGGAGGATGGTTTTCTTGTTTCATTTTGGAAAACTTTGCCTATCCCGGACTTCCTTTCTTTCTAAGACACATATAAAATAGCTATAGAAGACATGCACAGGTCTATGTATTTTGACATGAGCATTCTATGTAGCCCAATGTGGTCTCAAATTTGATTCCTTTGCCTCAGCTTCCTGAGTGTTAATAAATAAAGGGAGACCACACAAAAGCAGAAATCAACTGGTGGTCTCTCTGTTCACGAAGAGATCAGAATCAGATACAAATGACCGAGCCAGGTCAGTGAAGTCAGAGACCCAGAGGTCAGAGCAGGCGCAGGACAGGAGGTCAGAACAGGTAGAGGTCAAGAGGTCAGAGCAGGTGGAGACCAGGAGGTCAGAGCAGGCACAGGCCAGGAGGTCAGAGAAGATAGAGGTCAGGAGGTCAGACCAGGCACAGGTCAGGAGGTCAAGGCAGGCACAGGCCAGGAGTTCAGAGCAGCACAGGCCCAGAGGTCAGAGCAGGTAGAAACCAGGAGATCAGAGCAGGTGGAGACCAGGGGGCCAGAGTAGGGAGATGTCAGGAGGTCAGAGCAGGTGGAGACCAGGAGGTCAGAGTAGGTAGAGGTCAGGAGGTCAGAGCAGGGAGAGGTCAGGAGGTCAGAGAAGGCACAGGCCCAGAGGTCAGAGCAAGTAGAAACCAGGAGATCAGAGCAGGTAGAGACCAGGAGGTCAGAGTAGGTAGAGGTCAGGAGGTCAGAGTAGGTAGAGGTCAGGAGGTCAGAGTAGGTAGAGGTCAGGAGGTCAGAGCAGGTGGAGACCAGGAGGTCAGAGCAGGTGGAGACCAGGAGGTCAGAGCAGGTGGAGACCAGGAGGTCAGAGCAGGTGGAGACCAGGAGGTCAGAGCAGGTGGAGACCAGGAGGTCAGAGCAGGTGGAAACCAGGATGGCCACCATTTTATGTCTCCACTCTGCCTCGTTGCTTCTTTTCTGGCTGGGAGAGGAAGGCAGCATTGGTACAGATGCAGCCAGAAGAGGAACACGCCTTTGTAAGCAGCCTTTCCCATCATGCTCAGTGGGTTCTGCTGTGTTGAGGCTCTGGGGAAGGGACATGTGTTGGAAAGCTCCACCTCATTTATAGTCTGCAGTGACATATTTATTTACATGTCGGCATGCCAGACTCTTGCTCCCATTACGGTGCAGAGTGAGATACACAGTGTCTGTCAACCTCCTCTTCTTCCTGCCCTTTGTCCTTCACAGCTGTGCACGGAGGGACCAGGTCTGGGAACCATAACTGGTTTGTGCCTCTGTCACAGGAACTGCAGAGAAGTTGCTTAAGGATTCTTTTGTACCTGAGTTCCTCAAGCAGAAGTCAATCTGTGTCTAGAATAGGAAGGGATTCAGTAGCTATAGGAGTCGAGAGGAGACTGAATGTCGACCACTTACAGGGCAGGTCGGACTAACCATATTATATGTGCTCCAAAATGTGCAAATTGGTGTTGGCTAGAACTGAAATTCCCAGCAAAGCCTACTCTTCCTGGAAGGAGAAGTGAGTTATCAAATCTGTGAAAATAAAGAAGAATCAGGTGGTAGGCACCTGAGCTAATTACATGAAAATACTTCCAGAAGTGAAATCAGGAGTTCGCATACTAGTCGTCAGGGCAACAGCGCGGACCTGACCAGCTGCTGATCCTGGGAAAGAGAGCTGGTAGGGAGGAGGGAAGCCCTTTTGGCCCACAGTCCCCTGCCCAAGCCTTTGCTTGGATGACCTGGTTTCCATGGCACCAAGAGGACAAACTGTGCCAGCAAGCAGGTGCTTGAGAATCACATGAATTGTAAGCATTGGTCAGTCGGTAATTCTGAAGATGCTTGAGCTGGGTGAGGCATAAGGACAGTAGGCACATAGCCAGGGTGAAGAGGCAGAGTAGACAATGCACAACTTGTCCTGCTTTACCCCCCCCCCCCCGCCCTGTGGCAGTCGCTGTTTCTCTAAACTATGACCGTGGGATTTGGACTCTGCAAACTTATTATGAGCATCATGGACACCACAAGGCTTGACAAGAATAGGCTTGCTAATCTTTGTTTATCTCATCACTGCCCCTTTCAATTCCTGCTCCTATGACCTCCATCCAGGTAGTGACTCTTCACCCTTGGACAGACAATTCTTTTTTTTCTCTTACATCCTAGCCATAGTTTTTCCTCCCTCCTCTGCTCCCAGTCCTTTCCTCCTCACCAACCCCTTTCTGTACCTAACCACGCAATCCACTCCTCCTCCATTTCTGTTCAAGAAAGGGCAGGTCTCTGATGGATATCAACAAAACATAGCATATCAAGTTGCAGTAAGACTAAGCACCACCCCATGTATTAAGGGTGGGCAAATCAACCCAGGATGAGAAATAGGGTCTCAAGAGCCAGTAAAAAAGTCAGAGGCAGCCCCTGCTTCCACTGTTAGGAGTCCCACAAGAAGACCAAGCTACACAACTGTCACATATATGCAGAGTGCCTAAGTCAGTCCCATGCAGGCTCCCTGGTTGTTGGTTCAGTCTCTATGAGCCCCGATAAGCCCAGGTTAGTTTATTCTGTGGGTTTTCTTGTGATGTCCTTGACCTCTCTAACTCCTGCATTCTTTTTCTCTCTATCTTCTGCAGGACTGCCCAGATTCCACCTAATGCTTGGCTGTGGGTCTGTATCTGTTTCCATCAGGTGCTGGATGAAGCCTCTACTAACCAGAGTGAATATTGCCTGTGACCAGGCAAGATTTTAACTGGGGGGAGTAGGAAACCATCATAGCCACGTAACCTTCAACCTACAGTCTGTCTTGCTGATGGACTGCGCTGGGGTAAAAGTGTCCTAAAAGTTGAGTGAGTGTCCAGCCAATGACTAGCCTAGCCTAAAACCCATGGCAGGAGAGTAAGCCCACCCATGACGCTGCCTGGTTCAGCAGGCCCCCCCCCCCGGCTGGATGAGCCAGAGACGTAGGGTAGAACCAAACAGGATGGAGGAAACATATGTCAATGTAATGATGCCTAAGGACATCATGCTATACTCACAGATTGGTGCCTAGCCCAATTGTGCCTCCAATTCTTATAGAAACGGTTGGAATCTGGGCTAACTTTACCAATGCTCAACAAAGTAGTCTCAGAAAACCCTGTCAAGGACACGCAGGTCCAGTTTGAGTCTAAGACCCAGTTGTATGAGTTTGTTTCTAGTTAGCATGCCTCCACCAGGAGTAAGGCAGGCCTCAGGAGGTAAACAAAATGCCGCACATCTGGGAGGACAGAAACTCAGAAGATTCTTGAGAGTCTCTCCCCAGCAGTACAAAAGGCTTAAGCAACCACTAGCGTTAGGGACTCTGAGCAGTCAAGCTTCAGTGAGAAGCGATATTGGACTGCCGAGCTGCCTTCAAGCTGTGCAGAGAGCTCCAGCATCCCAGCTCTGTGTAGCCATAACCAGAGCTGAGGAGGAGCTTTGGTGATGGGGTTGCTTCTGAGTCATCTCTGCTCCTGCTAAGTAGCACTTCACCCCTACTCCTGTCAGAGATTCCTCACCCATACACCTGTAAGCAACTCCTCGCCCATACTTCCGTTAGTAACCCCAATAAAAATTCACTGGCCCACCAAGTTAGACTTTGGTACAATCGTTACTTTGTCTGTCCCGTGCTCCATTTCTGGGGTGAATAGACCTGCGTGTTTCATATCTCCAGGCAAAGTCTGTCATACAACACACACTTAGAAGCCTGAATTCCAGGACCATTGACCTCCCTCTCCTATCTAGAGATACCAGTCTTAGACATATAGTGGCCCATTCTTAGAGTCTGGGGCTTTAGCTCAAACTAGCCTTTTCTCCAAGCTCCAGTAACTCCACTCCCTTGACTTTGTTTCCCGTGCCAATCAAGGTGCCTGCTTCCTAACCAGCTGTCACCATACCATGTCCTATTTACTTTGTAATTACTCAGTGAACTTTCCTCATAGTTACCATAGAAAGTAGAGCTTTATCATACTCTACTTTCATTACAACTGCTAGTTTGGTTTTCATATCCTGTTCACAGCTACTGAATTTGGCCCCCAAACCCAAAGCTTTGAAGATCAATTGTTGTGGAATATTATTTTAAGATGTGTTATATTTGTTTATCCTGTGGACCATTTACTTAATGATACAAAGATGTGTTGCATTCTTTTATGTTGCATTTGTTGAACTCTGTGACCCTGAGAGCTGGGCAGGAGAAAGGAGAGGTGGGGCTGCCAGGCAGAGAGAATAAATAGGAGGAGAAATCCGGGAGAAGATCAAGGATCGAGAAAAGGAGAGGAGGCTATCAGGGGCCAGTCACTGAGCTACACCGAAGGCATGGAGTAAGAAATAAAGAATGGTATATAGGATAAAGATAAAAGCCCAGAGGCAAAATGTAGACAGAATAATTTAAGAAAAACTGGCTAGAAACAAGCCAAGCTAAGGCCGGGCATTCATAAGAAAGAATAAATCTTCATGTGAGCTAGGTGGTGAGCCCTCCCAGATTAAAAGGGTAAAGTAAAACCAACAACAAAAACTAATCTTGTAGGTAAATTTGGGACAGCCTGGAGTTTTCAGAGTTAAGTTCCTTGAGAGTGAGATGCTGGGTTTGTGTGGCAGGCAAGCACACCACAGACCATCAGGTTGTTGCCTGATGTGCTTCCTCATTGCTCCACTTCCTCATGGGGCGCACTCACATGAAACCTCAGCTTTTTGGGCCTCTTGGGGAGAACATGCTAACTGCTTATATTAGCTACTTTTCTATTGTTGGAATAAAACACCATGATCAAGGCGGCCGATAGGAGGGAAGTTTTCTTTTCGGCCCAGGGTGCTAAAAGGATAGAATCTGTCACTATCGTTCCATGGCAGCAAGAACAGCTGAGGCCTCTCATGTTGCAAGCTGCAAATAAGGAGCAGAAACAGTGTACTAGAAATGACACCTGACTTTTAAAAATAATTGTTTTCTTTTGTTTTTTGAAGCTGGAATTATATCACATCTCTCCCTCCATTCTGCACAACCCTTTCCAACTCTCTGTTTAATGTCACTTGTGTGTATGCGATCTCAAGACTGTCCCAGATGTAGAAGGCAAGTCCCTATTGATGAAGATACTAAACACTTTGGACACAGGACCCAGAGGGCCTGGGATGGATCTGACCTGAAAGGAATAGAAAACATTTCATCTTTCACAGACACTTGTTAAGAAACAAACATTGTAAAAGCTTCAGAAAGTCCCAGAAATTGACCAGATTCACCAGTCCCTCCTTCCCCAAATGCAGATAAGCAGAAAGAATTCCTGGGAGATGTTCTCAGAGCAGCTGAGATGCTTGCATCTGGGTCAGACCACCAGACTAGCTGCCTGGAACAGACTCAGATCAGCAGAGCCTCCTGGAAAGGTCTCTCTCCAACCTGCAGTCTCTGCAGTGTGAGCCATGTTCCCAGCTTTTGTGAGCTATTGCCCATGCTGGGGTGGGCTTTTGCGGTGCAGCTGTATCTAAAACACTTATGTCAGTAAGCCCTCATCCACACATATGTCAATGACCCACAAAAACAGGCTCACTAAGTTAGACTTTGGTGGTATCCGTATATTGCTCTGTTTCAGTTCTCTGTTTGGGGTAAGGAGACATTGTTCATGTATCCCCAGAGATGTGTCTCACCACCGCTTCTTCCAGCTTCTTTCCTTGAGGAGCAGAGTAAAACCCATTCTTAATGAGATCTGATTTTTCTCTATTCTCTATTCCTGGCTTCTAGTATCTTCCTCCTGATGCACAGAGGAGGACTTTCCCTGCCACCCTCTTCACTCCTGTTGGAATAACATACCATTTTGCCCCAGGATTTTCTGTTCGGTGATGGGGTCTTGCTGTGGAGTCTATGCTGACCTCAGGCTTGAAGCAACCCTCCTTCTTTGATTGTTGTCTCCTGAGATTTACCGGCATGCACCACTACCAAACTAGATCTTGATCTTTGCATCCATGGCTTGCCCCATTCATCATGTACTGCTTACATGTGTGTATCTGTGTGTGTGTGTTCATGTGTGTGTGTGTGTGTGTGCGCGCACGTGCACACACATGACCCACCTTGTCTTGTTTTGAGATAGGGTCTTTCACTTGGCCTGGAGTTCTCTAGTGGGCTAGGCTGATTGGTCAGCAGGCTGCAGGGGTCTACTGTCTGAGTGCATGTACCATCATGCTCAGGAATGGGGTTCTAGACATCAGACTCGGGGTTTCATGTCTGCACGGCAAATACGTTAGTGAGCAAGCTTTCTCCGCATCTCTCTACTTGATGTTTCAGTTGTAGCTTTAATAAGGAGGGAAGAAGTGACCATCTCCCTTCTGGGCTCTGTCAGCGTCTGACATTTTCCCCAGACATCCTCACAGCCCTTTTGGGTGTTCATCACGCTCGGAATCTCAGTGGTTGAGAACCCTGGGAGTCCTGCAATTGACACAGCTGAAAAGACTGGGAGCGGCAAGGCAGGGAGCAACAGGCAGGGCTGGCAGTCAGAGGAGGAGCATACAGCTTCTTGGCAAGGTACTCAGCAGATGATGCGCAGTAAGAAAGCCCGTACTCATTGACTCAACCCAGCTGTTAGCCAGGTAGTCCCACATTCTGCCAAAGTGCCAGGATAGAATGCAGGCTGAGATGTTTTTCTCACTGATTCTGGAAGATGTTTAAGATGTAAGACTCTGTGCTTTGACTTTTCTGTATCCCCTACTGTTTAACCAGGCATAACACAGTCACATGCTACATAAACACAGATGTTCGAACTTGCTGGAATGCATTGTTATTTTTGTAGACTGGGAATGAACATGGTGTCGGTGTATTCAAATGCCCACAGCGAACTGCAGACTGGCAGTTCTGCCCCACATGGGCATACTCTTGCTTTGCTCTACAAGTGAGTTATATAAACCAACCTGATGCTGTCCCGATAGCCTGTTTTGCTAGGAAGCCTGATAAACCAGTTTTTAAAAAATCCCACAATAGTTATTATTATTTCATCTGAAGGCACAGGAAGAAATTGTATGTCTTTGTACTGGTTCATTGCCTGGAAGCAGCTATTTCTTTATTAACATATAAAAGACTTAGACCTAATTCTTACTTTCAGATAAACTAAGTTATTTTTAAGATCAAACTAAAAACACCACTTTTGAGAAAGGCTCTCCTGAGAAACAGAGACAGCCAGTATATAACATTTTCATGAGGGGAGAGAGATTGGTGTCCCTCTTGAACTTATTCCACATTTAAAATGCTCCATTCTGTTTAGCATGTAAAACATTTTCAGAATATTCTTGGGCAAGCACAGAAGCAAAGCAAGAGGGAGTAGGTACCTGACAGGCTTTTATGGCCTCTGTCTCACATCTTCTTTGATTTCCAAAACTAGGACCCTTGTGCTCTTTAAGTGGACTGGCAACCTGAAATCAGAAATCACTGGGGCACCCAGAGTTTCCTCGGACCCTAGTGCTCTTCAAGTGGACTGGCAACCTGAAATCAGAAATGACTTGGGCACCCAGAGTTTCCTCTGGGCTCAGAGGATGTGCCTTCCTATGCATATGAACAGTGTCAAATTAGATGCTTTCGTTCATGACCCAAATCCTACAACGATTACACTAACAGTCCGATGTTCTTCCTTACAACTAACCACTGTGCATGTTCGCTCTTCTGTGCAGAGGAAGCACTAAGGCACGGAACTGGCTTTTTACCCAATAAGTGAAAAGTGTTAAAATGAATGAAGGGATATCTGACATTTTAGCTCATAGTGGGTGAGCTCTTTCCTGTCCACAAAGCACCCCCATGGACGTTCTATCAACAGAGGCTTACAAGAGCATTTTGAAGCAGGTACAGTGTAATCTACATTCCATCAATTACTGATTTCCAGCAATTGAGAGTAATTTCCCTAAGATCCTAGCTCTGCTGACACAGGGGCATTTCCTTCTGACTCAGCTGTTGAACTCTGGAACAGCAAACTGCCTGGATTTGACTGACTGGATAAACTCCACTGATGATATTTAATAAAAAAGAAAAAAAAAACCAAATCCCCCTTGATTTCTTACCCTTCTTCATGCCTGTCCAACTAAGTTTCTTTCTTCAGTGCAGGCCACTAAGTTTTAAGACACTGTGTATTCAGCAATAGAAAACCAGCATTAGTCACTGAGGCAGGAGAGCAGACAAAAGAGTGGAGGAGAAGATTTCAGAGGACAGTGTACAGGAAAGCCAGTTGCAGAGGAAGGCTGAAAGTGCTACATTATTTCGACTTCGTTTAGCCTAAAGAGCATGCTAGGCTGGGGGAGGTTGCTTGTTCATATCTCAGAGGATTAGGAGGCAATATTTATCTAGAATAAAGCTTTTTTTCTATTCCCTCTTTTGTTCAGTCTGGTCCTCCAGCCCCTAGGATGGTATCACCCATGTTCAGAGTAGATCTGTCTTCCACTAAACCAGGTTCCCCCTGAACCTGAGCAGTGGTGGTGCACGCCTTTAGTCCCAGCACTCCAGAAACAGAGGCAGGCAGAGCTCTGTGAGTTTGAGGCCAGCCTGGTATACAAAGTGAGTTTCAGGACAGCCAGGACTATTTCACAGAGAAACCCCTGTCTTGAAAAACAAAAACCAAACCAAACCAAAACAAGCTTACAAACAAAACCCTTCCCTTTGAAAATACCATTAAAGACAAACCCAAGGGTATGTGTCCTAGGTGATTCTAAAGCTAGTCAAATAGATAAAGACAAAGAACTTATCATTACAGGAAAAGCGTCACATTATTTATCATTAGAGCCAAAGGATTGCACAAAGAATATTGGCCTTAGGCTGAACCCCGGACACTCTGAATGTGGCAAAGTCAGATGATACACAAATCCATGGGCTACAGATTCTAAATGAGATGGACTTAGGATTTCCCGTGTCCTCCACTAAAACGATATGGGTGGCAGCAGTTCACATCAAGCAGTGAAGGCAGATAATGGCATGCATAGACAATACAGCTATACTAATCATGCACTCGGTACATAATGATGGGGTCCGTGGGGTCCTAAAGGAATGCCTGTGTAGCTGGTGTTAGGTAAACATCCCATCTTGACTTTACCCAGTGCTGCTGTAAGGACAAGCCTTCAGCAGTGCAGGAATTGAAGAGGAACCACTGAGTAGGTTGACTAACTGTTCATTTGACTTTTCCATTTGAGGGAGTAAAGCTTAATTCTCTAGGGTCAGCAAAAAAGGACAACACACTCACACACACACACACACACACACACACACACACCTTCAAAGTCTTTCTACTCTCTCTCACTTTATCTCACAAACACACTTTTTATATTCCCCACATGAAGTTCATTACAAAGAGGATTTTTCCCAAACCCAAAAGTTACACAGTTACCACAAAATCACCATAAAAGCATATTTTTTCTGGAATAAGTCAACCCCGATACATTTCTTAACCACATTTTTACACACTTTCTGAGAACCCCACCCTCAGATAAACATTTATCATAACCATTTACATAGGCAGTAGTTTTTATAATTGTCAGAAAAACAGGCTACTAGTTTCACTTTTCATCCAAATTTTTTGTTTTCTAATTCCGTGAAGTCATTGTTTAAAGCTTTGTTGTAGCTATGATACACACCAAAACCCACGAACACATTTCTAAACATTAAGATTAAAAGAACCTGTGCTAGCCTAACTCCTAGGACTCTGTAGTAGGAGGAACAGCTGCATCCCGCCTCCCGGCTAGCTTAACCCCCGAAATAATCACACAGAAATTGTATTAATTAAATCACTGACTGGCCCATTATTTCTAGCCTCTTATTGGCTAACTCTCACATCTTGATTTAACCCATTTCTACCAATCTGTGTAACACCACGAGGTTGTGGCTTACCGGGAAAGATTCTAACCAGCGTCAGTCTCAGGAAGGAGCTTCATGGCGTCTGCCACATTGGCTTTCCTCCCAGCATCCAGTTTGGTCTACTCCACCTATTTAAGTTCTGCCCCATCAAAAGGCTAAGGCAGTTTCTTTATTCAACCAATGAAAGCAACACATAGTCAGAAGGACCTCCTACACCATTTCCCCCTTTCTGTTTAAACAAAAAAGAAAGGCTTTCATTTTAACATAGTAAAATTGCATATAACAAAACAGTTATCAAGCAAGAATTACAGTTACAATATTTAGATCTATTTTATCTTTTATTATAACAATGGAAAACTATAACTATAATTATCTATCTATTCTTTAACTCCATTAAAGACTCCAGAAGGATAGAATATTACCTAAGTAAACGAGAAATAAGCAACTTCCAAAACTCTAGAAGTGACAGAGACATCTCGCTGACTGTACAGTCACCCAAAGTTCTTTTGTACTGTTGGGGCATCCATCTTCAGCCTATAGGCCCGTAGTATCCAGCAGACTTTTTTTATGAAGCAGGAAATTTTAAAGACAGTTCAGTCACTTTCTTCTGTATCCTGTAGAATGTTTCATAGACTTTTTTATGAATCAGGAACCCCAAAGGATCATCTCACCTTTTGGCAAATTTAGCAGTCATCTCTCTGCGGGTTCTTCATGTCCAGTTTATGCAACAATCCAGGCAAGAGCAGTGTCTTGCCCAAGTGGCTGACAAACTCCATAAGGAGCCTCTTCAGTGCCCATCTTTCTCTTGAAGTAGATTGGTGCTGCCAGGAGCAGACATGTCTCATTGTCATGACTAGAAAATCTAACTAACATGACTACAAGCTGGACTATTATTGATGATTATCCATTTACAGCCTATATTTTATTATACATTACATTTTTAAATGGACTACACAATCACAATACCTTAATCAAGAGTAGAAATATACATATAACAAGATTGTCCTTAAATTTATATCAATAAAGCAAAATCCATACCAATGCAAATTATTTATATCATATCCCCCTTTAAATGTAAAATAACATTTATAAACAATATTTGGGAATATGGGCATAGTTTCTGCCCGATCAAAAGGCCCAGGCAGTTTCTTTATTCAACCAATGAAAGCAAAACATAGTCAGAAGGACCTCCTACATCAGAACTCGATAATTTTCCCTAATCATTAACCTCAACCATAGTCTATATGACTCCTCAAGTAAAACTCATAATTCTAGCTGTGTGACACAACCTTGTTCCTACATTCTACCCTTTGCAGCCCCTGATTTGTCTGGATGGGGGCAATACTATAGCCTACTTTTACCTATACTAATTTTCCCACTAAACTAACGTCTATCATAATCCCTTACTATGTCTGTTAGAAATCCTTAATCATCAAAATTCTATTTAAACCAACACTGTTATTGTATAAAATCATTACTTCAGTTAAACAGTACAGCTTAAGAGGAAATCATCTTCATAATAATCCACAAGTAAAAATGCACAGTAGAACAGGATATTTCCGTGAGATAATGACACTACATTAAAGCAGTGGGGATTCCCTGTACCCATTCACACCATTCCAGACAGCAGACAAAAATGGCAGCGGCGAAAATGCAAAGGCACACCTGTAGCAAGAGACATTCTGGAGCTGAAGTCCTTGGGTGCTTGCCTATCTGAGACTCACCCATCAGAGCCTTGCATTCTGGTGAACTGAACTCCTGAAGCTCATTTGCCACCCTGCTTCTCTGACAAGGCCATTAGTAACCCAGAACCCAAGAATGTTTTTCTCTCTTTTCCCTTCAACTTGGCACCAGGGAATTTAGAAAGTATAGTTAACTGTGTACTACCATTCCATATACCCAGGAAGTTCAATTATCTAACATCAGTGAAACTCTCTCCCTCTCCAAAGGGCCTCTACTCGCTTAGTGGACAGAGGGACCTTAGCCTGAGCCCAAGTCTTATTTCTATACCAT
The DNA here is from genome assembly GCA_004026605.1 of Ondatra zibethicus. Taxonomy (NCBI): domain Eukaryota; kingdom Metazoa; phylum Chordata; class Mammalia; order Rodentia; family Cricetidae; genus Ondatra; species Ondatra zibethicus. The sequence continues at coordinate 20,763 of PVIU01005073.1, forward strand.
TAGTAAAGTACCAAGTAAATATTATCAGAATTTTCTTACTCAATCCTGAGTTCACCTGTACTATCAGTCACTGAAGCTACAACATGCAGACCTTAGCATGGCTGTCCTTAGTTCATCCTTGTTCATGCCCCTGATGATCTAATACCTGGTCATAGATTTTCCTAAGATGAATGAATAGGAATGAAGAACTGGGTAGACCAGTAAATTCCAGGCAGATAACTTAAATTAACCCATTTATATTAATCTATGTTCTGTCACAAACCTCCACCCTGCTCTGCTTCCTCCATGTCTCCTTGCACCTCTCTCTTGTTCCTAGACTTTTCCTACTACTTCCTCTCTCTCTGCCTGAACATCCTGCCTATGCCTCCTGCCTGACCATTTAGAATTTTATTACACTAATCACAGCAATACACCTTCACAGTATACAAATATCCCATAATGGCCAGCTATTCTGGAAACCATGGAGCTGAGAACAGAAAGGGCTAAATGAGTGGGGGTAGTAATGTGTCAGAGAGAAGAAAATGCCCTTGTCAAGGTCAAAGATGAGTGGTCTTAGTCGGGGGGTCCCGAAGAATCATTTGGGCAAGGGTCCTATTAAAAAGCCTGAATCAGAAGTGGTGACACCTATGTTATGAATACAGTTGCTCATTTGAGCATAGCTAGCTTGGGGCCAGGTGAGGGGTTAGGGTGTTTTCTTGCCTACAGCTCCCTCCCAGAATCTACAGTGCACTGAGTTGGCAGTATGGAGTTGAGTGTTGGGGATGGCAACCTCTTCCATGATGCTTGCCCATCAAAGCACGTTGTAACTGCTATGGCCATGAGTGAAGGATCATACATGAGTGTCTGACTTGTGCTGTACTCTTCCCATATAAGGCAGATGGGTCCAGATAAATGAAACTGCAAGGGCAGACGCAGGAAGAATTAACTGTCTCAAATCCAAATCAAAAGCCAAAGAAAAGTGAGGTCCAATTTTTTCCTGCTTGGTAACTCTTTTCGTCTAATCAGTATCAATTTTAATGCATAATTCTCACAAATCTAATTTTCTCTTGTGTTTCTTTAGGAGTGCTCTTCATACTTTGGTGTTGATACAGGGTGTGTGTTTTTTCCCAGTATGTGTGATTCTACACTTCTTGCTTAGAATCCTATAGTTCAATACCACTCTACAGCTATCTACTTTACTATACTGGGTACGGTTATGGAGCAGGACTGACCAAGGCTTCTAGATGCCACATCATCCACCTACACTGTGCCAGGTGTGCCAGATGTTAGACATAAGGTATGGAACTAATGTTGACCCTACTGGGTTTCAGTTCTGCTTTGGTTCCACCCCCTACTTCTTTGCTTCTTTTTTCGTCCTTTTAAATTGGGAATACTTATTCTGTGACATTGCTTCTTATGAGTATGTGACTTGTTTTTGGTTTTCAAATAGATTCTAGATAAAAGTCTGCCTTGACTCTTACGAAAGCTCTGGCCTTGGGTTTTTAAAGAGTATGCAAACACAGTAAGTATTACAGAAGATGCATTGAATGTGTGAACCTCTTGGAAGTCCAGCAGTAGAATGTTTTGGTTTAAGGAGAAGTGATTAGCTTTTGAGTTGACAAGGGGTTAATATACGAAGTCTAATTTAGATTGTCAACATTATTGAACCAGGAGGCACCTCAGAGATTACCAGAATACACTTTTGTATGTGTCTGTGAATATGTGAGCAGCAGCATCCCATAGGCTGTGGGCCTGCATAAACTAAAAGGAGAAAGGGAAGGAAGTTGCTAATGTGGACATATTCTCTCTTTCTGTCTTCGGTTCTCTTTGTTTCTCTTCTCCCACTTATCTCTCTTCCTTCCTCTCTTCAGCTCTCCCTCCCCTCTTCATCCCTCCCTTCCTTTCTTCTTCCCTCCTTCACTACCTCCTTCCCTACCTCACTCCTTCCTCTCTAAGGGATGAAGAGTTCATTGTAACTCAGAGTTAAAGGCATGGTCGATTATGTTAGGAAGTGAACACATTGTGTCCATAATCAGGAGCAGAGAGCGATGAATCCTCGCTGCTGGTCAGCTGTGTTTCTTACAAATATTTGGACCATTTCTCTTGTTTTCTATAAAGGAGTTTTGATATCTGACTCCTAACTCTATTTTTCTATTAAAAAAAAGTTCTTGAAGGATGTATGCTAAGCAGCATGTAGATGCTAACGATCTCTCTCCCCTCCCACAGGATGCTCAGGCCCTATACTTGACATTCTAGGCAAATGCGTGCCTATACTTATGCATATCATAGACAAAGGGGCTGACCCAGGAGGAATGGAATAGCCTTTTGTCAATTTACAAAGAAACAAGCCTTGCCATCTCAGGTTTTTAATTGTAAAATCTGTATAATATGTAATATAGAGAAGGAAGATGTTTTCCCCTTCTTGGGTTGTTCTTAACTCATCTTCCATTGGCCTTCTACCCCAAAAGGATAGGAACAACTTCTTCTGTTTCCTCGAATTTTTCTCTCATAAACAGTTGGAGAAAATTGGGAAGAAATGTGTGGTTTTTGTCTTTTGTTTTGTTTATATAAAGCTATTGCACTATCAGTTGACTTACAACCAAAGGACTCATTCAGTGACAAGAATTTGGAAAATCCAAACCTGCTGCAACCAAGTGAAGGTTCTTGGGGTGGGTGCAGGAAAGTGAGTGCAGGTGAGAAGATAAAAGTTGGCAGCAGGGATGCCAGCTCCTGTCTCCTCACCGCTCTGATCGCTATTCCCATCAATTATTTACACAAGGAAAGTCTACTTTAAAATTAATCATGAAATTCTGAATTGCTCCTTTACATTAATAATGAAGAAGTGCAGCAAATGCAAACAGACGCTGGTAATAGAATATGAAATTATGTCTAACAGAGAGAGGGAAGTGGCCTATTTAAGGGAAACACCAAGAGGCTAATTAGGATCCTCTCATGAGGGTTATGGTCCATGACCCAGATTGGCAGTCATTACCTGCCCAAAGGAAAAAATACTGGTATGTGATTTATCTTCAGTTGTTATAGTAGAGTTACATGCAAAACTGTCCCAACCCCGGAACACCAGGGGATTTGAGGACATTGTGAATGGCTCAATTACAACATAGGGAAGGTATGTAGAGAAGAAATCCCAATCTGAAAACCCGGCAGAACAAACACAAGCTCCCAAATGCAATGCTTCTCCTTCCAATTGCAAATAGCATCCATGCCTCCTACACACAATTAGCCTTTGTCCTTTCTGTGTATGAGGACATTATCCTTCAAAACTGTCTCTTGTGTGCTAGTTTTCTTCTGCATTACAGCATGAAGCTATGCAGCCTCTTGACATCCTTGCTGCTTCTGTATCCTAGGATGCATTTGACATAGTCTCTACCTTCAGGCATTTTCATGTGTTTCATGCAGGTTTGCAGTAATCAGTTTTGTATTTCTGTGTTCCTAAAGAATGACTTGAGGGCCTCAGGGTATATGGTAACACAGAACTTTTATTTGACAAGAATTTAAGAGCATAGAAGATAATTTCATTTTTAAGAGTCATATTTTCATGCCAGGAAATGAAGAGAAGTCTTCATTTCAAGTCTGAGTCTGGCTTTAATCACTTAGCTACCTTTGCGCATTGGGGGTACTAGCTTAATTACTAGTATCTCTGGTTTTCTATTATGTAAATGGGACAAGGAGCATGCTTGGCTGATCTCAAATTATCTGAATTGCTAAATTTCCAGGGCTTTCGATCCTAGCTACCTGGTAAGCTATTGGTATATTGAGTAAGGGCAGGTTCTGGATCATTCTCTTAGGTCTCAACCTGGCTCTGCAATGTCCTGCTGTAGCGTTAGTCTCAGCGACTACTTCTTCACCTGCCAATGACAGTGTACATAGCTCTTAGGGCAGGCTTAGGAAAGAAGCACAAAGCAAATGCTAACTCTTGCTGCTTTAGGAGATCATCCAGGGCAAACTTACATAGATTTTAGATGTGTTGCTGGGACGGGGTAAGGTCTCAGTGGGTCTTATCACCACTGCTGCTGTTGGCTACTCTATAACAGTGTTAAGAATTGGCCGAAGAGCACAGGCTAGTACCTCTTCCTCCTGCATTCCCACTGGTAAGAAGAAATCTAAAATGTTTTCTGATTCTCTATTAGGTGATTTATTTACTCAATATCTTAAAAATATTCCATTCCTGACCCTGTAATTATGCACAGGTCCATAGCAGCCTGGACAATGCTAAGAAATAAATATTTCCCCAAGCTGTAGTCAGAAAACTTTACGTGTCCTTTAGAACTATCTATGGTTTTCATGGATCAATGAAAAAGAAAACTAAACATTTTACCCAACCCAAAAGCACCTAAAAACACATATATTTTTTATCAACAGATGTTTAAAAAAAGTGAGGAAAAGGAGTTGCTCAGAAATGCTTTTCTGATGGTGATTTATTCTTTTGTAATCTGTGCAGATACGGATAGCAGCTGGGCTAACCCATGATCCAGTATCCAGGGATCTTCTGTCTTCTTTCTCAATGAAACATCTCTGTTTCCATGTATTTGTGTTGCAGGTAGGAGCTGCAGATGTCAGCACAGATGGGCATGTGGAAGATGATTCACACCTTCATGTTAACTAGGAACGTATCCAACAGCACCATAAACCCTCCTTCAAGAGTTCCCTTGTCTACCACATCCTAACTCATCTGTCTGTGGCAGGTGGGTCATGGTACAGAAAAATTCTAACAAGCAGACAGAATCCCTGCTCTTCTGGGCATTCCATCGGTATGTTTTCGTCTATGGTCCACAGTTACAGGAACTGTAACCTAATGACTCTTAATTCAGTTCTAGAAAGATTCATTCTTCTTCACCCAGCCAGTGTTGCCTTGTAGGACATTGCCCCACTGGAGAATTCAGAGACTGCATCAGCACAGGTTAAGGTCCTTTCTTCATTTCTTCAGAGCTGTTGAGCTGGGACTACGGAAAGTCAAGAACACAGGGGTATGGTATGAACTCCAGGATTCCCCTCCCGCATAGCTGGGCTGTGAACAATTTAAAGCAAAAAATTCCTAACCTGTGTACGAGGAAGGCATTAGAGGGTGAGTGGTAAAGATTCTTTCCATGGTCCAGTGATGCTTGGAGTTTGGAGAATTTGGGGTCTATGGGCTTAGTTCTGCCTTCCGATGGCAGAGTTCCCGGGAATCTGCAGTGTAGCAGCATGCATGTATTTCCTTTCAGCACTCAAAGGCAAGCAGCTGCTTCCTGGTCCAGCAATCCATCATTTTAGAATGACTTCTGTAATGCTGCCCTGAGAAATCATGCCTGAAAAAAATTCATGAAAGGAACAGAGGCTTTATATGGATTTATTTCTCTGGATAACTCCAACCTATGATTTCCTATTGGCTAAAATGCTCACGTGGTTCAGGGTTACATCGTGTAAGACTACAACAAGTAGCCAGATTTTATGCCTCACCATATTGCAAGCTGGGAGCAAAGACTTTAGTATGCAGCTGGTTAGCTGGTTTTGAATAACTGGACAGCATACCCAGCATTTAGGACTGACCCTAAGACACTAGAGAAACTAAGAAATGAAGAGAAATTTTGAGAAAGAAGAGAACAAGGTTTGGGAAGAAATTCAGAGAATCTGTACACGCCTCCAGGTCTCACCTGAGTAGCTCTCATAAGCTACCTCCAGAATCACTCAGTAACCTCTTAATTGCTCTTCCTGTTTCTGTTTGTATCTTGGCTCCCCCCCCCCCGCCACAGCCTATTCATCTATATGAGTCAGTTACAATCCTTATTCAAATGCTTTTCTACTTAAAGGCCACCAATGGGTCACCATTGACTTCAGACAAGTATCCCTGCCTCTACCCTTAGTTTGTAAGGTTTAACATAATCTGGGCCCTATGTTTGTTGAACTCCTCTTGGGACCCTTTACTCTGCTCCAGTCAACCTGGGCTTCTGCTCCTCCTATGACCACCATGAGGATCTTCCTGCAGTGCCTTAACTCAGAGCCCTGGTGTGGTCTGATCTCTCTAGCTGGCATGTCTTTCCTTAGTATCTCCATGACTTTACCCCTCAATTCCTTCACTCTTTGCTGGAGAGTGGCCACCCTAAGGGAGCCTTCTTTGCTGACCTTGAATCTATTTTGTCTCCCTATAGCACTGTTCAATCTGAGCATGGAATTTGATTTCCCCATTTGTTCTGTATTATCCATTCTCACGGCAGAGCACAAACTTCACTGAAGCAGAGATTTGGGTTCTTCTCCCACTGCTGCACCCAACAGGATATCCCCAAGGTGAACGGCCTCTATCTTTGCTCCAAAGATTGAACAGATCTTTTTTTTACCCCTTTTGTGGGTTCGATCTCTTCAGAGAAGGAAGCCTACTGGATATTCAGCCAGGTTTTCTATTTCCCCGAGTTTTAATTGTCTTAAAATTGATTCCACTCATTCCTTCCCAGTCTCTGGTGATCTCACCTCCATCACCATCGAAGCAGCTTGCTCGTTATTTGCATATTTTGTTACTCATGATTAAACTAAGTCATCATCTTTATTTAACTTACTAGACTTGTGGGAACTGGTAGCACACCAGATGCGCGCGATTACATTCAAGCCGCACGGCATCCCCAGTCAGCAGCTTGTAGGGTTCCTACATGCTCAGTTGTGGGATTTTGCTTTCTTACAAGCTTGTCTGGCAGTCATGCTGTGGGAAACCTGGCCTGGAAAAATGGGAGTCGTAGTTTTGCTGTTGTTGTTCTCAATTCCAACTGACCTTTGAGGTTTTCTGTCAGCTCATCCCCTTGGAAAGAGAACAGTCACTAGCTACGAATATAAACTGCTTTACTTCAGTTTGCTTGTCAATAACATACAAAAATTAAGATAATTTTTGAGCACATGTTTGTTTTCAACTCAAACAATCACAGCCAAGACTGGAATCCTGAGGAACCTAGTCTGTCTCTCTGAAAATGATTGAACAGTCTTAGTGCGGTGTGGGGTGGAGGAGCAGGGTGACTTTTAATCATGATCAAAGCAGTTACGTAGAAGAGACATGGAAAGTGGGAAGGAGTGTTGTGCTTGTAATTACACAGGGAACAGTGAGGATCTATGTTGAGCAACTGCTTGGAAGGAAGCTACTAATAATTAAACAGACAGCTCATACCATTACTGGCTGTAGAAACGGCACGATGACCACGGGAGCCAAGGTGCTGAAAAAGGCACCTCACTAACACTCAGATGGAGGCTTGTAGCTTTATAACTATTCCTTTGCACAGACTTAGCTGAGTTTGCTGTTGGTGACTTACTTTCTCTGTGAAACAGGCATTTTTCTAGAAGGGGCAAGAAGTGCTTAACCAAGTCCTTGCCATTGGGTCCAAAGGAAGCAGGTTGTCTCAGGGAGGCTGTGACACCCAGCAGAGCGAAGATCACAGAACAAAAATTTCCCCAAAGTCCAAAGGAAAGTTGAGAAGTTGGACAGGAGATGAGGCAAACTCTGTGTCTAACGGCAGACTGAGGCTGTGCTCAGAGTGCTTGAAACAAAGCTAACATAAACCCAAGGAAGGGTTAAAATAGTAAATCTAGAGAATGATTCTAAATACTAAAGGACGTATAATGAATAGAGATCATCTCATACCAGTTATCATGCATTAGCTAAATGCAATGGACATTCCTGAGGAGTGTGTGTGTGTGTGTGTGTGTATGCATGTATCTTACGAGCTAATGTTATATAAAGCAAGCTCATTTTATTTGGGGCATGTCACTTTCTTTCTACAGCACAGAATTTGCTCATGCACAGATATCTGTTCTTCTGTATATCATCTAGTTTTCTTTTAATCTGTCTTCCTATTGTCTATCATTTGTCTTCTAATTGGGTTGATAAACTAACAGATGACAAAAGCATTAATTAGAGCAACTAGTTGATTTTTTGAAAATGCCAGTGTCGAGTGTCAAATTTGTATTTCTCTTTAAATTTCACATACACACACACACACACACACACACACTTTCTGTTTGAGGCACTGAAGACTGAATGACGGGCCTTATACATGCTAAGCAAGCACTATACCACTAAACCACGCCCTCAGCCTAGGCTTGTTTGCACAAAATCTTTTCTTTTAACTTGTTATTTATTATTTATTTTATTTTGTGGTGTGTATGAGTGTTTCACATGCATGTAAGTATATATACCATGTTCGTTCCTGGTGCCCATGGAGGACAGAGCATGAATCAGATCCTGGGAACTGGAGTGAGCCATCCTGTGAGTGCTTCCCTGCAAGAGCAACAAGTGCTCTTAACCGCCTCGCCATTTCTCAAGCTCCTCCTTTGACATTTGAAAGCATCTGTCAAAACAGGCGTCCCTGAGTGATTTCCATGTCACAACTTGTTATTACTATGAGTACCCTGAGATCTGACCCATCAGACAGGCTTTAGATTACAATGATACATACAAGAAGGATGAGGAAATTCATGAAAGGGGTATCTCAGAGCAAAAACAAATGTTGAGGTTTTATACTAGATGTCTGGAAAACTAATATTATTTGAAAAATGCCAATTTATTTTTGTAGTCTATGGTTTTCTCATGTCTGTAATGATTAGAGTAGAATGTTATTTATGTATAAGGAAACTTTCTGGTAACAACATGACTTTTCTTGTGGACTTACAAGATATATGTCTTCCAGATCTTGTTTTCAGAGTATTGGGATTTAAAGAGTCACAAGCCATTCACATAGTTACTCACACAGACATGTGTGTATTTACATTTCTGCAAACATCAGTATCTAAGACAGGGAGACTTTAATGAATTCCTCTAAACCATAAACTGAGTTTGACTGCTACCATATTCCAGTGAGAGAATGCAATGTTAACAATTGAGTATATTTCCCAAAGTCAGAGGACACTTGTAAAGCCCATAACTCGAACCTAAATATTCAGGGGTTTCTACTCTGAACTGTAGACCTGTTGGCACCTGTCATTTCTAGATGGGTATAGCTTGCATCCTTCTGCATGGTAAATACAACAAAAGCCATGGGCTGGGATGCAATTCAGTTCAGCATGTTAGGAAAGCCTCTTCTGTATCGTGCTTATGTCTAGCTTGAATAAGCTGTATGTAAACCGAATCAACTTCAATTTTATGTCAAAGATATATAAGTGGCATTCTCTGCCTAGGAGGTTCTTCAGTGGCAAGATGTTTACGTGTTCTTTTATTAGGTCAGGTGTGAAATACTTTAGTATAGAATGTTAGAAAATTGAACCCAGAAATATAACAAAAATGCCTATGTAACATAGCCAGATGAGGTCTGTCTCAGTCATGTGACAAGGATTCAAGGTGAAGTGTGAGGGTGTTTTAATGTTGGAAAATACAGTCATGCCACACACCACTTTGTAGAGAAAAATAGTATAAAGCCATACAATCATCTCAAGAGACACAGAAAAATATCGTGACAAACCCCGTGCCAGTTTGTGTAATAATCCTCAGTCTGGTGAGAGTCACCTATTAAAGCTCGCGGCTGGAAGCATAGCATGGTGAAAGAGTACCATCATAGCGAGTGAGATGAACATGTCAGCACTTACCATTTCTATGAAGCAGTGAGTGCAGTGTCAAAAGTTCTCCTGAAGGCAATTTAGAAATAAAATTGCATAGAATGCACCCAGATTTAAGAGGAACTGGTAAAAATTTTAGAAATAAAATTGGATAGAATGCACCCAGATTTAAGAGGAACTGGTAAAAATTTCTGTAATTTTAGGTGACATTTTCTTATAGCTATACAAAAAAAATCATTTAAGCATCTACTAAAAACCTAGTAGCTTCACCAATACCACAAAACATAACACAAATCCATGTCACCCTACTTTAGTCAGCAGTAAACTAAAAGTAAAATTAAGAAGAAATACTCCATTTTTAATAAATACAAGGAAGAGTAAGAATATTTGGAATAATATTAATAAATAACTGTGAACATTTATTCTGAAAACAATAAGCTTTTATGTAAAGAAATGCAAGAAGGGTATAATGAAATTGAAATAGTACAGAAGATTCCACATTGCTGAGATGGGAATATTTTTTGAGTTCATGTCTCCATATTCTTACCCACATAAAAGATGAACTTCGAAATGAATCAAGACCTATTTTTAATACACAAGCTTACAAAAACCTTAAGAAAAGCATAAGGCTAAAAGTTCATGGCTCCTGAGTTAGCAATGATCACTTATGCAACCAGACAAAGAAACTGATAAAATTTAATATCACTAAAGTAAAAGTCTTTATGATTCAAAAGAGACTGCTAACAGAGGAAAAAACAATTCACAGGATGAATGCGCAAAGTACTAATTAAATCACACAAGGAAAGACAAATGAACCAATTGAAGCGAGTACAGGACTGGAATAGACATTCCTGCAAAGAACTCCCAGAATCCTTATCTGTCAGAGTGATGCTGCTTGTCTGTGTGCTGGTGTGTGACTACATGTGCCTGCATGTTCATGTGTGTGTATGCCTACCCACATCTATCCATACACAGAGGCCAGGGACCAATAGTATTGCTCTCCACCTCTTTTTGTTTGAGATGTTGTCTCTCCCTTAACTTGGAGTCTGTTGCTCTAGGTCACCTGACTAGCCAGCAAGTCCCCAAGATCTACCTGTAGCTGCCACACAGCACTTTGGTTAAAGACACACACACATCACTATGCTTAGCATTCACGGGGAAGCTGAACTCAGCTCACCGTGCTTAAAGAGCAAGCACTTTGCCCACGAGCTGCCTGCAGTCCCCGTCAGAGCACTTCTAAATCCAAATCACAATCAGAAGCCTTTTTGCTGAGAGAGAATGCTTTTGTACACTGTAAAGATTTGCCACTCATATTGGTTTAAAAATGTGCTGATTGGCTGGTAGCCAGGCAGGAAATACAGGCAGGGCAACCAGACTAAGAATTCTGGGAAGAGAAAAGGTAGGTATGGAGTCACCGGCCGATGTAGAAGAACCAGATGAGAATGTTGAACTGAGAAAAGGTACCAAGCCATGTGGCTAAACATAGATAAGAATTATAGGCTAATTTAATTGTAAGAGCTAGTTAATAATAAACCTGAGTTAATAGGTCAAACAGTTTGTAATTAATATAAGATTCCTGTGTGTTTATTTGGGACTGAACCACTGTAGGACAAGGCAAGACAGAAACTTCCATCAAAACGTTTTCTTCTAGGAGAGTCAAAAGAGCAACTAACATTGCTGAGGGAAGAAACTGTGTTTTATGCCTTTCAGGCACCCTTACATTTCACTGGAGTTTAAACACAGAGTCACCTTCATGATCTATCAAGTCTATGCTTAGAAACATGACTAAGATAAATCAAATTACAAAACAAGAAAAGAAAGAACATATCACTCCTGATTTATACTAGAAACCTAGGCTTAAATAAGGCATTTTAAGGATCCTAGATGAGTCAATAGGTATGTTTGGCAGGTGTCTGTGGCTGTCCCTAGGACACATAAATAATGTCAGTTCCATTTCCGCAGTCCTGAAATAAGTGTCTTTAGGTAGACAGAATGGATGTGCTTGGATTTGGAGAAATAAGAGAAAGAACAGAGCTTCATGAAACTCCCCAACACATAATTTGGACATGGGGTATGAATGATACTGACCTTGGAGAACTATGGAAATAACACAGCTGAGTATCTTCCTTTTTTCTATCACAAGTATGTAAGGGCTTTGTAGTTTTACTCAAGGTCACTTTGTAACTAGCAACAGCCTTGGGCATAGTGCCTCTGTGGTCCCTTCTTCATAACCACATATCCAATTTTATTATGAATAAAATGTTTGTTGTAATATGTGTTTATAAAAATGTGATTTTGAGCTTAAATGCATGTTCTCCTTTATTTTCAAATAAATTAAATCATTTTTTATGGAAACCTAAATATGTGGTGTCCCCAGACACAATGCTTCCCATATGTCATGGGTTCATCAACAATGACTTTTGCTTTCTGTACAGCAAAGGACACCATCATTCAACAAAGCATCATCCTACAGTATGGGAAAATATTTTGACCAACTCCACATCTAATGCAGGGCTAATATCCAAAATAAATAAAGAACTCAAGAAATGATATCAAAAACCAAATAACCCAATTAAAATTGGAGTACAGATCTAAACAGAGAATTCTCAGTAGAAGAAGCTCAAATGGCTGAGAAATACTTACAAAAATGTTCATCACCCTTAACCGTCAGGGAAACGCAAATCAAAACTACTTTGAGATTCCATCCCACAATGGTCAGAATGACTAAGATCAAGAATGCAAGTGACAGTTCCTGCTGGCAAAGTTGTGGATCAAGGAGAACACTTGTCCATTGCTAGTGGGAGTGCAAACTTGTATAGAATCTATGAAAACCAATATGGGAAATTCAGGATTCCACCTCCAGACTTAGCTACAATACTCTAGGCATTATATGCAAAGGAAACTTCATTTCACCACAGTGAGAGCTTCCCAGCCATTTTCATTGCTGCTCTATTCATAATAGCCAGAAACTCGGTACTACCTAGATGTCCCTCAGCAGAATGAACAAAGAAAATGTTGTACATTAACACAATGGAGTAGTACTCAGATCTTTAAAGGAATGACATGGTGAAATTTTCAAGCAAATGGATTGTACTAGAAAAAAGCACCCTGAGTGAAGTAACCCAGACCCAGAAAGATGAATATGTTACTTATATCTGGATACTAGCCATTGAATAAATAATAACCAAACCACAATCCACAGACCCAGAGGCATATAGGATTGGACTAGGGGTGAACAACTGGATCTCCCGAGGAGGAAGAAATAGAGTAGATTTTATGGGTGGACTGGAGGTAAGGGGTGGAAAGGATGGGCTATCAGGAGGAAGGGAGAGGGGAGGTGGGATTGAGGGAGTGAATGAAGGAAAAGACAGCTATAATTGAAGAGCATTTGAATAGTGGTTTCTATACCTTTTTCTATATTAGAAAAGAATCCTAATGAAGTCTCCAAATAATGAGAAAGACAGAACGCCTACTGGCCATCTCATCACCAAATGAAGTTTTCAGTGCTGGGACTGGCTTTCATCCAGTTGAGTGAAAGGGTCCCAGGGAAATTCTCAAACAACCCAGACTGTTGTCAAGACAATATGTTGCTCGTCACAAATGGAAGACAAAGTCCCGTTGCTGATAATAACAGCCACACACCTCACTGAGCATGGATAGGATGAGTTGGGGCCTACATGGACCCTTCGTCCCCATGCTATAGTGCCTGTGACACAGAAAGGCCCTCTGCAGGCTACCTAAAGAGAAAGCTAAACAGCAACCCAACCACTAAACCTTTGATTTTTTGATGTACAATCTGCCCTGCTTGCAAATATGCTAAAACAATGGTGGCACAAAGCTTGTAGGAGTAACCAACTGTTGTCTGATTTGACTTAAGGCCCACTCTATAAGATGGAGCCCCTACCTGACACTAGTTGAGTGACCAAGAACCAGAATCTAATACCCAGAGACCTAGGGTAAAACCAAACACTACTGCTCTTTTTTAAAAGTAACTATAAAATAAGTCCTAAGGCTATTCTCTATACTCATAGATCAGCACTTTATTCAGCCAGCACCAGAGAGGTTTCCTCCTGTAGCAGATGGGAATAAATAGAGACCTATAGTCTGACATTACACAGAGAGAAGGACCTTGGAACACACAGCTCTAAGTGAGATGTCTCCATTAAATCCCTCCTCTTAGAGCTCAGGGAACCCCATGGAAGAGGATGCAGAGAGAATGAGGGAGACAGAAGGAACTGAAGACACCAGCAAAACAAGGCTTTCTAAAATAACTAGTAAAGATCATATAAACTCACAGAGCCTGAAACAGCAATCGCAGGGCTTACACACAGGTCTGCACCAGGTCCTCTGCATATATACTGCATCTTTTAGTTTAGTACTTTTATGGGATTCCTGAATGTGTAAACCATTGGGTCTCTGATTCTTATGCCTTCTCTTGGGACTATTGTATTTTTCTATTAGCTTGGCCTACCCAACTTCAATATGATGGCTTTTGTTTCACCTTACTATATTTTATTTTGGTATGTTTCGCTGTGATCTCTTAGAAACTTGTTCTTTTCTGATGAGAGTCAGAAAGGAAGTAGATCCAGTTGGGAGAAGAGGTGGGAGGAACTGGGAGGAGTAAAGGGAGGGGAAACTCTATTCAGATTCTATTGTATGAGAGAACAATCTATGTTTAATAAAAGGGGGGAATAATGACTTTTTGTTTTTATACCCTACCTGACCTAGTTATTAATTGTTCTCCAACCATATATCACACACACATACATGCACATACACACACACACATACAAATGACTCATATATACAGACCTGCACACATATTAATGCAGGCACACACATGTACTGGCACGCCGATGGGTAGGGCTGAAAGTACTTCACCTTTTGAGCTACCGCTTATCTTTCTCTGCTGTGGGTTGGCTTCTTCCTCATAGATTTTCAAGCCACTCCTTATCACTGTTTTCTCCTTCAGTGTCTTGCCGCACATCCCTGGCAATGTTAGGTTCTGTTTCCCTACAGCTAGAGAATGGCGAGAGTCACACGTGCTAAAGGAACTGAAATCATAGTGATGCACAACTATTGCAATGGCCTCCACCAAGTAGGACTGCCTGCTTATATTTTATTAGTAAAATGAGTAAAATAGAACCTAGCTAAAAATCAAAGATTGAGAACGTTTGCAGAGTGTTTTAAAGATGATACAATCATTATTCCTAGACGTCTTTTTAAGTCCGACGTTTTTGTTATAGCTCCTTTCATACTTGAATTCTTATGCTGTATACATCTATTATTCTAGAAAAGCAAGCCTCAAGTCCATGCAGCTCAACTCAAGAAGCAAGTAGAGATCATTTCAAAACATAAGGATGTTAATAGAGGGAAACCGTGAAGCAAAGAGACTTAGAAATATTCAAAATAAATATTAGTAAATCTAGCCGAATAGGACTTTGGGAGCACAGCATACTAAACAGATTTTGGCAATGAGTTGGAAACACAGCTTCTAATATCAGAGTCTTCACCACACAGCAGGTGGAAGACACATCCCAGTTCATTAGGATAAACATTTGAAAAAAATCCAATTCTGGTTCTCATTTGAAATGCAAAGAAACATAAAAATTGTCATAGAATATTTTGATGGCAATAACTAAATGGAAGGATCACCTTAAAGTTACAGGAGAACATTTAAGATGTGACTACCAAAGAACAAAGTTAAAACCCATACAACTATTTCATGACAAAATATTTTATACAAAAAAAAAATTCATTCCAGTGGGGGATAAAGTTCAGTGGCTGAGCATATGCACAGAGAAATTAAGAGGCTCTGGGCTCCATTCCCTCTCATTCTCCCTCCATTTATGTTTATATTCTATTTGTAATGTACACATGACCTACTATGAATACACAATACAGAATGGGTTCTTTCCCCTGTGACTTTTTTTGTTTTGTTTTGTTTTTCATCAAATTATCATCCCTGGGTATGGGTGCTAGTTTGTATTTCATTAGTGCTCCCTTGGCACGTGGCTGCTAATCACTGTACTGGCCAGTTTTACATGCCTCCTGTTTATAGTATAATGTGGCACACAGTTCTGAACTGTGTTTTTAATCTCCATGCAGCCTAAGATTCCCTCACGTTGTTGATATTTGAGAGAAGACCTTTTTTTAGCTTTACTATTGATTACTTCTATACTGTTTGAATGAGCCCAGGTGTTGATTTCCTCTGGAGACAGATATTTGATGCTATTTTGCTTCTAGGTTTTGAAGGTAGTTGTGAACACTCTTGTGTAATTTTTCTGAAACACTCTGAAAGAATATGAGAGACAGAAAATTTTTCTGTTTATGGAATGGTCTGTAAATATGTCCAGTCTAGGAAATATTAGATCAGTTATACCCAAAGTCTTATATATGCTCAGGATTTCTTTCCATCAGTTTTTGTTCTGGAAGTGGGATAAGATTGCCACACCAAGCACTGTTCATTCTCCACGCCCTCCCAACCTCCAACTCACTGTTTACTATTTGACATTAAAATACTTTACTAATTCTTTGACTAGTTCAGATAATATTTGGATCATATTTACTTCCTCTTTCTCATGCCTTCCAGATTCACCTCCAATTCCCCACCCCTCCCCCCACTTCGTGACTTTTTTTTACGTTTAAAATAAACTTCTCTACTCCAAACATGCTCCTGGGTGGGTGGCCACCACCTGGGGCCCCACCCTTAAATTAAACTAGCTTATTTTGCCTTTGCCTCACCTACCCCGTTGTTTTGCTTCTATCATTTTGTCCTTTCTCCTCTTCACTGTTTATAGATCTTTAAAGTTACATTTAATTTCAAAGTCCAAATTGATCGCCCTCTGCCCCCGAATGCCTTAATGCCGGCATTCTCGTTCATCACCTTTTCCCCTCGAGATTTCATTCTCCATTTAGTGTCTAAGCAGCTTCAGGAACAGGCATGGCTCCTAGAACTGCGTGACTGGCGTGTTGCCATTTTTGCTGTCACGCTCTTGTATCTGACAGGTGTCAGAGAAAAATCTTTTTCCATTCATTTTGACTTATCTTCAAACTTCAATTTCAAATGGAATTTCTAAGAACTGGAACTGATTTCAGCCGATCATTCAGAACTGAGGGCAAACCTCCTGTGAGAAAGGGCCCTGTGTGTTCCTCATTACAAGAACACTGGGGGATGACTTTGTAGAAAATAAAGGAACAGTTTGGTCCTGACTGAAAATTAACTCTAGCCTTTACTAAATTCCTTTACTTCTCTCAGTGACAGTTATTTGCAAAGGTCCAATAAGATATCAGAATCCTCCTTCATTAAAACCAAGGCCTAATCAGATTTCAATGTATAAGCACAGCGAGGCCAGAATTGTCACCAATGAGAGCTCCTTGTCTCTTGGGTTAGGTGTGTTCCCTGAGCACAAAAGTGTTTGTCATGTTGCAAAGACTCTGATGAACTCTGCCCAGGGCCCTGACCAGTACCTGTTTGGTGTAATGCCAATATAGTTGGGAAAGAATGCTAGTTTTGCATAGAGCTAAAGTCTGTGAACCTGGAAGTCTTCAAAGCCTATACCTTCTCTTAAAATTCTAGAGGAGGAACTGTTTGAAGCAGGCTTTGTGGCTCTAGCTTGCCATGAGGTGAACAGAAACAGATTCCTTGATCCAGCTGGATGGAACTGATCTAATACTGGCCCCTAAGGGCTCCTTCAAGCTTCCAGACAGAAGCATATAACCTTCTTTGGTTCGGTGAACATGCAGGTAAAGATTCTTTTTTAATGTATTAATCCTCATTTCTCAGTGCCTCCCTGAGAATAAAAGGTACCAGATATAAAAGAATGTGAAGTTGACAATAGCAACTTGTTAATCATAACATTGTGGGACAAATTTAATTGGTGGCACCAGCCTCTTAGCAACCATGGAAGGCAGAGGTGAGGTGGAGGGTGAATGTGGCAAGGCGACTGGAGGAAGGCAAACTCACATTTTCCTCTAATGCACACACTGTAGCTGAGAAAGAAGGAGATGAAATGCCTGCAGTGCTTCCTAGAGGGGCTGCCGCATGCCTTGCCGCTGGGAGCACTCTTCCTAACAGCCTTTAAGTTTTCTTTTAGATTTGTTTAGTTTTCTTTTATATGTGCTCGTGGGTCCACATCATCTGTAACAGGAGTTGGGGACCTTGTGAGATGCCACACAGGTGCTAAGAACTAAAGCCAGGCCAGTGCTCCTAGATGCTAAGCCCCACCCCACATACACACACTCACTCTTTAAACACTGAGTTGTCCTTGAGCCCCACACATGCAGTGTTTAGAAACTGTCTGTCCTTGAGGGCAGGCAAGGAGAAGCACAACTACCCTGGGTCACAGTAGCCATGCTCGTGGATGGAGAGTGTCAATATTTGCTTGTTGGAGCAATGCAGCAATAAGGACAAACCCAGTGGCCACTGTGTCCACATTTTATGTAATCCCGTCAGTTCTGACACACGATGGACCTTCTGGAATTATGTTAGGAGAAAAAGGTATCGAAAGACAAACACTACCTGATCTCAAAGACAGGAGGAGTCTTATAGAAGCAGAGGCAAATGGTGATTGTCCAGGGCTGAGGGATGAGAGGAGATGAAGGACGGTGCTCAAATTGTGTGAGGTGTCAGCTTTCTAGGAGGGAGGTGCTGGGTTCTACCATGTACAGGATGGTCCTTAGCTAAAAGGTACTGCAGAGTGAATCTGTTAGAAAAGTAATCTCACAATTTGGGGTATGCGTGCACACACACAGACATACACACACCTCAGTGCTATGAGTGCATATATCTGGGGGCTGGGGCAACTGCTCAGAGAGTGAACTGTTCACTGCACAAGCATGAGGACCTGAGTCTGGACCCACAGGGCCCACATAAGAACTGGGCAGGGTGGCATGAGTTTGAAACCTCTGTGCTGAGGGGGCAGAGGCAGCCAAGGCCCTGGAACTCATTAATAAACTAGTCTGACCAAGTCAGTGAACTTCAAGTCCTATGAGAGGGCTTGTCTAGAAATAAAACATGAAGTGAAATAGGAGACACCCAACATTGATCTTAGGCTACCACACATGCACGCGCGCGCGCGCGCGCGCGCGCGCGCACACACACACACACACACACACATAGGCACACATGCATACATCACACATGCAAATATTTAAATCCATCACATTGTACATTATGTCAGTATAGAGTATAGCCAGTCTCTCTCTCTCTCTCTCTCTCTGGTAAGGCACACTTCAAGAAAGCTAGGGCAGAATGAATTATTAAATATTAATGCTTCTTTTGGAACAAAAATAATGAGTTACACATATTTGATTTTAAGATTACAAAGGTAAATTCAAGCCAAAGTCACCAAAAATTCAGATTTCAAAACTCAGGGAACTAATTTTAATAGTTCTAATTTTAAATTCATTTCTTTAAAGTATGTTTTTAAAATTTTATATACTTTACGCCTTCAACATCTTGAATAAGCTTTGACTGGAAAGCAAGTGAAAGAAAAGTTCAGGTAACTCATCCATGTTCAAAGCTAAGAGAAAGCGGAGCTGTGCTCCCACGGGGCGGCGGATGGAGAGGACACGTCCCTCACTTCTCTCTGTTTGGCCTCAGACAGCTGGGAAAGAAGCCTGCGCATTTATTTCAAGTCCTTTACAGTCATTCTGCTTTCAAACATGGACCTCACTTGTATATGAAGCAAACCTTAATTTAAAAAAATCTTTGTCTCTTAAATCCACTGCAAACTGAGCTCCAGTGCCAACCTACTATGTGGTTTTTCTAGACAAGCAATAAATATATCTTCTACTCATTTTTCAATTGAGGAGCCTTTTAGGATTTTAAATCATTTTCTGAATATTAGGTATGTCATATATCTAAGAAATGGACAATCTGTGATTTAGGTTTGACTAAATTGATTTAAATTTAGTTTGACTCAAAAGGTCATGCATTTAACTGACACACGATTGTGTAAATTTAGGGCCTAAGAATGAGTTCTGCTACCACTGCCTTCCATTCATTAAGACTGGACTTTCAGTTTGTTGAATGCTGTGGTGTGTCGCACACTGTGTTCTCTGTCCATCTGTTATAATGACCTCTGGAGGGACTTGTGGTTACCTTACTTCAGTTGACAGTTAGGGAACAGAAGTGACTCAGCTGCTGTCCCAGAGTTGCTGAGGTAAGGGTGGGATCCCGAGGGAGATTTGAGCCTCACATCCTCCATTGATTCTGGGAATGCTGGGGAATTGGTGTCAGTGGGACTTCATGGTCTCTTCACAGCATGCCGGTGCCAGCTCTCCTTTCTTCAAAACCGCTCTGTTCTCTGAACTTTGATTCCAAGCTCTTTTGGTAATTTCTGCAAACCAAAGACATCCACCCCTAGTAATCTTTATTACCCAAGGCTTTGAGGATCAGTTTTCAAGTTGGGTTTACAGGTAGATTCTGAGCTTTCTCAGCATGGCTGGAGTCAGCCGGCCAGTGGGGATGGGTGAGCTCTAAGTCACAGTATGTTAGCACACTATGCTAGTTAAATTTTCCTTGTGTGAATGTTTGCATCACCATGGGACTGCTCTATCAAGTACGGTATGTCAACATGAACAACAGAAAGATTTCTCTTTGTCCTTAAATGTGGCTTGAATTGATTTTTGTAAATGGCTCCAAAGTGTACGCTTTCATTTTATAATCCATCCTAAGTGTTTTAAAATAAAAGAACTATCAAATCACTTGGCAGGAGGAGACCCATTGATGCCCAGAAAGGGTCATTTATATTCAGTCAGCACCCTCCAAGCAGCATGATTGATATCATTCAGATTTGAGACTCAAAGTGATAAATAGTCACACATGGCCAAGCGCTACACCTCAGGGCTCACAGCCCCCTGGTGAGTTATTGTTTTGTTTTGCTCCTGGTTCTTGCAGGCTGAAAGCTTCGTTTTCATAAATTAATCAGTGACGGCATTTTGCATTCTGGATTCGCAGCCTTTCTCTAAAGGCCTTTCCTCTCGGTTTGTAATACTGAGTGGTGCACTTGTAAGCTTTCCGGAGAAATAGGAAAGAATGAGAAAATCAAAAGACTTTCTGTCCACTCTCACGTTAATAAATATAGAATTCTCTCCAAGCTTCTTCAAAAGGAGTTTCTAAAATGTTAAGACACGTTTGAGTGCATACAAATGGAACATGTTTGAAACTCTGCAAATTAAGCAAAGGAGCAGTTTGCTTAATACCCCAGTTACCCACTTTAAGGAAAATAAAGAATTAATAAAACATTCCCTTTGCAAATTTTCATCTGATCGTTGCAGATTTCATTATAATCCTTCCTCTGCCAGTAGTAACCACTGTGCTCACTCGGGGGTGAATCTGTCTATTTAAGTGTTATGTATCCTGTGCAAATGGAGTCGCTCAGTCTGGAACTTGGTGACTTACTTTCTTCCTCCGTAGTCTGCGGCTTGCATCACAGCTGCTCCCTAAAGTTCTACTTTGTGAAGACTTGATCTTCAGCCCTGCACCACTGAGAGGTGGTTGAGCCTAAGGAGGGAATCCTACGAGGTCTTTCCACCAGTGGGGTGCACCAGGGAGGGGACGGTTGGACTCTGTAGTCTTCTGATTCCTCCCTCTTTCATGTGCTTCTCTCAGCATGCTTGGGCCTCCCTCAGAGTGAGAGGCAGCAGTCACAGACTAAGATGCTTAAAAATCAGGAATCAAGACGGCCTCTTTCTCTTTAGAGATTATCTCAAAAATTGAAATAATGATTGCAATCTGGCCAATACACCGTCTCGGCAATATGCAGCCATGTTGATCCTTACAGCTATAATTTATTTTATTTCTGTTTTCATTACTGCGTATGATTCCATTATATGAAGATGTGACAATTTATCACATGCATTCAGTGGACCTTTGGTTTGTTCCTATTGCTTTGTAGCCCCGTTGTAAATAGTGTTACATACTGGCTTTCCTACAACTCTCTTAGTGTCTATGGGTAACATTTTTGCTATCATGTAAATGGACATTAGTCTATTGATGTAGTATGGTATGTCAATATAGTCAGATAACATGCATCGATATATTATTATATAAAGGGTGATCATGGTTATTTATATGAGAGAAGTCATATGGAACCTTTAGACCTGCCTAAACAGAAGTAAATACTTCTCGGTGACATTTTACATCATAAAGAGTAAACTATAATTATCCCTAATCAAAAAAGTATATTATGTTATTGTTTCTAGCCAGCCAGATATATAATAAAAGGAAATGGTTTTATAAGTGACTATACTGTGAGACATTTTATAGCAAAGCAATGGGTATGCAGAACCTCAATAAGTCAAATTATAGAAACTAAGAACAGGTGGCATTCAGGATCTGTAGAGAGGAGAAACAGGGTGAGGTTGGTTAGAGAGCACAGGTGCACATGTTCTGGGTGTGAGGTGACAGCACTGGAACCACAGCCCCTCACACTCTAACTCCGGCTTAAAATGTCATGAGAGTTCCTGAGTGTTCTCAGCACAAAGACAGCGGTGGGGCTCTGCACGGTCATCCGTGTGCTACCTCACCGATGATCGCAGCCATTGCTCAGTCTCGATGTCGGCCAAATCACGCATAGCTATGACGGCTAATTTCAGGTATCACATTTATGAGATCTGAAATCCACTATGGGGACAGGCTTCCTGGCAAGTCTTTGGAGGATCCTCTTAATCAGGCACTATCCCTTGGATTGGGATCCTGAACAGTATACGAAGTGTCACATTTTGCTTCTTCACTGACAGCCCAACCTGACCAGCTTTTGCCCCCACAATGTCTCCTGCCGTGACAGAATGTATCCAGTACAGATGACGTATGATAAGCTCTTCATTCTTTACGTTGCTTTTGCCAGAGTATTTAATCACAGCAATAGTACGCCTGGGACAATTGTATGCCTTAAATATAGATGTTTTATTTATTGACACTTTAAACATATCTGGCATTTACTCCTTACCGCTGAGCACGTGACATCCAATCTGTGCAGTCCTTCAAACTGACTCCAATGTGGCACTTGTTTAGTCTCAGATTTTCAGTGCCTCTTGTTCTTTTCTCCTGTAATTTTCTTAAGATACAAAGTGGTTTCTCTATTCATCCATTCTTAGTTTAAAACTGTTTTTTTCCACACTGGATGGCTCAAATAAAGAGTTGGGTCTCACAATCCCAGAGTCTCTGAAGTCCAGCTGCAAACATTCTCAATGTTCTCTTCTCCAGCAATCTGTATCATGTGATTTCTATATCTTATTGAGAAATGCACACACATAAATACACTCTGTCTGAAGCATTTTGATCTGCCTGTTATTAAAGTTTCATGTTTCCTGGCTTAGTTGCTTGTTCCAAGATAAATTCATGAGCAAAGAATGCCTATCTCCTCAATATAACAATGTGCATGACCCATTAAGATTTGCAACTTCATGTATGGACATAGTTTAACATTTTAAACTAATTTTAAAAATGTTTTCTTTAACTTTATTTTGAAATAATTGTCAACAATTTGTTTGGGTACAGGAGAACATCTATAAAGGCAAAGGAAGACAGGGGATTTTTACTTTTCATTAGAAAAATTTTTCATTTTATATACCAACCCCTTCCACCACCCATTTCCCCCCTTCCCACCCCTCATCTACTCCTCAGAAAGGCAAGGCCTTCCTTGAGGAATCAACAAAGTCTGGCATACCAACTTGAGGCAGGACCAAGCCCCTCCCCCCATATCAAGGATGACCGAGGTATCCCACCATAGGTAGTAGGCTCCAAATGTGAGTTCACGCATCTGGGATAAGTCCTGGCACCACTGCTAGGCCCTCCCACAACAGAACAAGCCACATAACTTTCACCCACATTCAGAGGGTCTAGTTCAGTCCCATGCAGGTTCCCCAGCTGTTAGTCCATAGTCCGTGAGCTCCCACTAGCTCAGGTCAACTGCCTCTGTGGTTTTCCCCACCATGTCCTTGACCCCGCTTGTTCCTCTCCTCAACTGAACTTCAGGAGTTCAGCCCAGAGCTTGGCTGTGGATCACTGCATCTGCTTCCATCAGTTTCTGGATGTAGGCTCTAAGATGACAATTATGGTAGTCACTAATCTAATTAAAGGGGAAAGGCCCTCTCTACTATTGCTAGGTGTCTTAGATGAGGTCATCCTTGTGGATTCCTGAGAATTTCTCTAACATCAGGTTTCTCCCTAACCTCATAATGGCTTCCTCTCTCAAGATATCTCTTTCATTGCTCTCCCCCTCCATCCATCCCTAAACTCATTCTTCTTGATCCCTCATGTTCCCAACCCCCCAACTCCCAATCCCTCCCTTCTAGTTTACCCAGGAGATCTTAACTATTTTCCTTCCTGGGGTCCTCTATCTGTATCACTCTTAGGGTCACCAAGAAGGAAAATTAAAAAACAAAACAAAACCACCAACAACACAAAACAAAGATGCTCACTCATGAGTTCATGTTCACAGTATGCTCGGTGTAAGTGCTTTGCACGCTCTCAAGCTGCAACACATTTTCCATACAAAGAAAGTACTTAAATGGGCAGCATGCGTGCATGATTTCATGAAGGGATACTGCCTTACTGAGATATCTGAATTTTAGATCATTTCCTTTCACTGTTTGAATGTTCTGGAGGCTATCGTCTATGTCATTTCTACTAAACTTGGTGTATTTTTTCTTTAAAAAATGAATAGTAGTTTGTTAAATAAATTGCTAAAAGTATCTTAAGATAATGGTAATTTTGAAATTTCTGATTTTTTTGAATACTGATTTATTGTCCCTGAATTTTAAAGAATAACATATCAGGAAATTTTGTTTTTCAAGGCAGGTTTTTTCTGTAGCTTTGGAGCCTGTCCTAGGACTAGCTCTTGTAGACCAGGCTGCTTCTGCCTCCCAAGTACTGTGACTGAAGATGTGCGCTACCACCGCCCAGCAGGAATATTTTTTTAAAAAACATGGAAAAACTTTCTCCCCTTGCACGCTGTATGTAGTAATTCTAAAATGTATCATTGTTTCTGGATAAATACACCCAATTTAGAATAAAACCAATTCCAAAGATCTTACATATCACAACTGGATCATGCCACTACCAACAGTCCATATAGTCAGATTTCAGGATCATTTCCAGTGAATGTGTTCTAGAATTCAGGAAGGAACTCCATACTGCATTTAGCATTTGCACATTCCTAGCCTTCCTGGTTTGTCCTAGCAGAATGAACTCTGGCTCTTTCGGGAGGTCCTGCAGTCCTATCATTATAGATATACAATAAAGACAGATTCAGATAAAAATGTCCTCTGAATGGGTCACAATGTTGGATAAATGTATGTAGGCTTGGGAGAGAGAAAAAAAGAATATAGACAGTTAAAAATAAAATGAAGTCTTTAAAGAGACAGTAAAAGTAATATTAAAAAGAGTTCAGACAGACATAGATTAAATAAGTAAAAGTAATAAAATATGTCACATAAAGATGAAAAATACACAGAGAGTCTGGATTATGCATACTACTGTGTTTTCTTTGAATGTTTTTACTGTAGAGAGACATTTGATTGTGGGGGCTGCTAAACTAATCCAATATATATATATATATTAAAGGTATTTTGACTTCAAAATTTGAGTCTAAGGCTATGTTGCTTTGGAAAAGAGGTTCTGCTTTTGTTTCCACAGACGATGAGAACCTGTGGATTCCTTAAAGGTTAATATATTTGATCAAACAAGACCCCCAGAAGTGATGGCCTAGGTGGTCCAGTATCCACAACAGCTTCAGGATTGATGGCTGAGATGGACTAAACACATGGGATACCCCATGAAAGACAGCACCCCAAATCAGCAGAAAGTAGTCTTAAAAACTATGCTCAAATTCTAAAATATTGTTTACAAATCATTGTTTTCATTTAAAGGATATTTATTGTAAGTGATTAATGGTCACAGTCAATTTCTATTAAAAATAAGAAGGATATGATATAGAGATCAATACTTTGCATTGGTATGGATCTTGGTCTATTTGTACAAATTAAAGATCAATGTTATTACACTTGTATATGTATTTCTGCTGTTATTTAAGGTATTGTGTTTTGCAGCTCATTTAAAAATATAATGTATAGTTAAGAAATACAGATTAATAGATAGTCATCTATAATAGTCAAACTTGTAATCATGTAACTTAGGTTTTCTAGAGGTACAAAGTTTTATTTTAGATGGCTAGGTATTCTTCAACCCTTTCAAAGACTTATAGAATATGGCATTTAAAATGTTTTAAGAACTTAGACTTTTCTCTACAGTGAGACATGTCTGCTTCTGGCAGCACCAATTACTTCAGAGAGGTTGATGGGCATTGAAGAAACTCATTATGGAATTTGCCTTCAATATGACAAGGCTAACCATTTGGGCAAGAAACTGCTCTTGTCTCGATTGCTTGATGGTATGCTATATGAATTGAACATGAAGGACCCACTGTTACAGTTACAGAAAAGTACTGCTGAACATTCCAAAAGATGGGAGGGATTTTCAAGGTTCCTATCTCACAGAAGAAACTGCCAGACATTCTGCAGGACACAGAAGAAAGCAACTGATGAACTTTGCCTTTCCAGAGCAAAACAGATCTTCAAATTTCCTGCATCATGGAAATGTCTGCTGGATACTTCAGCCTATGGGTCTATAGGCTGAAGATGGAAGCCCCAATGTTACAGAGGAACTTTGGGTGACTGTCCAGGAAGTGAGATATCTCTGTCAATTCCAGAGTTTTGGAAGTTGCTTGCAATGTACTTCCTGTTTACTTAGGAAATATTATATCCTTCTGCGGTCTTTGAAGAGTTGAAGACATATAGTTATAGTTATAGTTTTCCTTAGTTATGATAAAGGATAAATTAGATATAAAGCTTTAGACTTACAAAATAGATGATAGAGTAGTTCCCTTATTTTGTCAAATGTAAATGAACTAAATATTGTAACTATAATTCTTGCTTGATAGCTGTGTTGTATATGTAATTTTACTATGTTAAAGTTGAAACCTTCCTTTTTAATTAGACAGAAAAGGGGAAAAGATATGGGATGGTCCTTCTGTATATATGTTGTTTTATTGTTGATAAATAAAGCTGCTTCAGTCTATGACAGGGCAGAATAAAACCAGATAGGAAATCTGTACAGAGATATAGGGAGAGAGTAGGCAGAGTCAGGGAGATACTGTGTAGCTGCCAAAGGAGACAGACGCCCTGGAACCTTTACTGGTAGGCCACAGCCTCTTGGTGATATACAGATTAATAGAAATGGGTTAATTTAAGGTTAGTTAATAAGAAGCCTGAGCTAATAGGCCAAACAGTGTTATAATTAATATACTTTCTGTGTGATTATTTGGGTCTGAGGGGCCAGGAAACAAATGAGCAGTCTCTGCTTACATTGGTCTTTTTTGGTCTTTCATTATCCAACACTTTTCATGACTGATGATTAGTGAGTATTTAATATTGTCCCTGCATGACTTTTGAAAGTTCTTCCCTTAACTGCATTGCAGTCCTTAATTGTATTTTAAAATGTATATCATAATTTTACATGCATGGCAATCATAGCAGCTGTACTGCTTGTGGGTACCATCTGCTTAAGGATGTTACAATTCATTTGCAACAAGTCAAATGAAGATGGAACTCTGCTGCAAGGCCCATCTCTAATCACAGGACTGGGAAGGCAGTCGGACCTGCTACCACCATGAAGAGAACTTGTATTTTCTTGTCAAACATCACCTGTCTGGCCACAGGAGGCCCTCTCCATCTGAATGAGTTTCCTTCATTGCAGCCAGGAGTAAACATTATCTGACCTATTTTTGTATAGAAAAAAGGGGGGTTATAAATGGGATCCATACAGAGATGGAGGGTGCCAGTGGGCAATAATGTCTTGAGATGACCAGTGGCAGTATCAAGGTTTTGCCAATATGAAGAGTTCTTTGATGCTGCTTCCAGCAAAGCAAATGTTGGAGACAGCAGAGTGGCTACATGAGGAGAACTGTGGGTGGCTAAGGAGACCCTGTGTCTAGGGACACCCAGTGCTCCACAAAATCTATGCAGTTTTATTTCAACTTTATAATCAGACATGGTAAGTGGATTTTATATCATTGTTTGTATTATATCGATAACTCTAATTGGACATCAGGATATCAACTAGACTAGCAAAGCATGCTGCCTTCCTAGGTAGATAACACTGACTGTCCCAGAGTCTGTAAATGTTTGAGTCCCAAACCTATTCCTTACACCAAATTACACTAGTACAACACTACCTGTAGATGTAAGTCAGAAAACAATCCCACACCAGTTTAGAATTACGATTAATAAAAGGGTTATTTATTTAAGGGGAAAACTTACAGATCACTGTCCTAGACAACAGCCCTCTGCATGACCAGGAAAAGAGTGTAGTAGCCAGAAGTGAAGCAGCAGAATCGAGAGAGAGAGAGAGAGAGAGAGAGAGAGAGAGAGAGAGAGAGAGAGAGTGTGCAGGGTTTCTGCTGCTTTTTAAAGCAAAAGAGACCATGCCCAAGTGGGATGGTATCTTCAAGGCTATTGGCTGAAGGAGCAGAATGAGCTCCTGCAACACCACAACCCTATTATTTTTTACAAATCCATCACTCCTGTATCTGGGTACCTAAAAATATATTTGAGGTCACTATTTTTTGCTTCCTTTTCTTACCTGGCATACCTGCTGAGAGATTCAAATTCAAATTACTCTTTAATTTGCCAATTTCCCTTTCAATAATGGATCAATTTATACCACTAATAACTGGAAGGCCAACCTTTCAGATTAAATACCTATGTATTTTGTAAACAAAAAAAAGCAACCTTTATATACAGCTATGTAATTCTAAACTTTGAGCCTGTCTGTACGTGAAAGTCATTCTTTTTTATCTCATTGGAAATAAAGACACTGTGTAATGTGTTAGATGTTGCCCTAAAGGACATGTGGTTGCTTTAGCCTAGAACAGGAAGCAATTCCTGCAGGCCTCCTTAGAAACATGAAAACATCACCCAAGGACCACTGTGTCTCTCAAAGCCAGCAGGTTCTGTGTCAGAGTGGGCTTAGCTCTGGCGTGACTTACAAGGACCATAAAGAACTTACATAAGTGACTTACAAGGTCCTGCTGTTTTGAAAGATTAAAGGAAACACCCTGGAGTTTCAGTTTGATTCCTTAACGCCATCCTCTACTCCACACAAAAGGCTACATTGTTCACTCTGCTCAGTGCGGTACAATTAAGATAAAGATGATAACAGCCATTTGTCACTGAAAATATGTTTTTATACATGTAAGTACACTTCTCACCCATTCAAGGAGTTCATATGTAAATTATTTATATTGTATGCAAAAGCTCAGTAAGATCACGATTTTGTGGGCGAACAAATTAAAGCAAGATAACCAAGGTTGCATAGTTTGTAAACTGACCAGCCTGGCTTTGAAATAGCCCTGTTTGGTTCTAAAGATCTGGTCCACAGAGCAGATACAGAACAACATCAAGCACAGGCTTGAGAGAGAAAATTCCTTTTCTATAGATTAATGGCACCCTTCAGCCACAGAAAGCCATCACCAAGACCAAGCTCACGGTTCTTCCCCAGAGCTACTCGAACCATCACTGTCTCTAAAGTTTACATTTACTCTACTGGAAACCAACTCAGCAGGAGTGTTTCAGAGCTTCAAACTTTAGACACATAGAGATTCCCAGGAGTGTGCAAACAACCTCACAGAGGGAATTTCTTCCAACTGTTCCCCAGCTGTAGTGTTTTGTATCACTCTAAAGCAATTTGAACATTTGTTATAGTTTATTACCTTCATCAGTTTTACATGTACACATTTGTGTGTCTGATGTGTGTGTTTGTGTGTATGTGTATGCACATATGTGTGCTGTGTATCCGTGTGTGTGTCCACGTGTCTGTGTGTCTGTGTGTGCTTTGAATGGCATGTCTGTTGTGTGTATCTGTAGGTGTGTGTGTCATGTGTGTATTTCTGTACAATTTTACCAAGAGTGAAGACTCATACAACCACCCTCAACACAATCAGGATGTAGAATTGCTTTATCAACACGAGTCACCCTCATTCAAAACATCTGTATTCACAGTTTCCACTTTATTCTCATCTGTATTTAAGATAAACAACACTGGCTGTACATATAAACCTAGGGGGTGATCAGATTAAAGCTTAAGAAAAGAACTACATGGGGGCACAAAAGATAAATTGACTCTTAAGTTTTTTGACTAGGTATCATCTGGGTTATGTTGGGACAACTTCTTGGACACATTCTGTTCTTGGCTTAGAAGGGACAGGGAAATTTTTTCTCTCACTGAAATAAAGTGAGGTTAGACTAGCTGCTAGAAAATATGAGCCAAGGGTCCTCACTCCAGTATCTCTGTGCCTTTGACTCCAGAGGTCCCATTGCTTCCTTTTGGAAAGTCAATGAGGTATATGAATGAGGTCAAGTTTTAAGTCTAGTCAGTCAACACCCAGTGCAATGGATCATTCAAGGGGCCATCATCCCTTGCTCTGCCACACACCTCACTTAGCTACACCCAGACTCCCACCTTTTGGGAAATACCAACATTAAGGCTGATTTGAAAATAAAGTGTCAAGGACACTAAGAGAGACATAAATAAATCCAATCTACATGGGAAGTAGAAAAAGACAAGATCTCCTGAGTAAAATGGGAGCATGGGGACCTTGGGGGAGGGTTGAAGGGGCAGGGGGAAGGGAACAGAGAAAATGTAGAGCTCAATAAAAATCAGTAAAAAAAATAAAAGAAAGAAAATAAACTGTCCTACTGGGCAATTGTTAAGGGATGACAGAATTTAGTTTCCCAGGGCACAAAGCTGTGTGTCGCCTGACAGGAGAGACTCCTTACTGTAACAGAGGCTTGATTTGTCAGGAAAGTCTGAAGGATGCTCTGTTTTACAGGATACTTATTCATCAGTAAATGGAGGTCATGGGGACACAAAGTGGCTTATGCATCTTCTGGCTAGTCGTATGTAAGTGAAGCAAAGAAACATGAGAGGGAACGCAGAGAACAGAGGGCTGCAGTGCAGAGTTCTCACTGATTTTCTCCAGGTATTAGGAGTCCAGAAAAACCCTGAGCTAAGGGCACAAAAAACTTCCAATCTACAGTTTTACTAATTAGCATGAGGCCTTGGGCAAATCATTTGCTGTTTTTATATCTTAAGGTTTTGTTATTGTTGTTGTTTTTTACAAGATGCTATAGTTCTTGTCTGCCTACCTGTTTTACATGTTATTGAAATGAGAAATCAATGAATACTGATTAAAATCACACTACTGCATATGAATGGAATTACAATTAATGAAAAAAAAGGTCATGAATTTGGCAGAAAACAAGGAGAGGTATATGTGAAGGTTTGGAGGGAGGAACAGAAAGGGAGAAATGCTATAATTACATGGTAATATCAAAAAAATTACATGGCGAACTGGTGCATATATATTTGTGATTTTCACATTTTCATGTACATGCATTCACGAAGTACCTGGTGTAAATATATAGTAAATCCATGATTGGATGTATACTTAGCTGTCTATCAATCATCTCTTTGTTAGCATCATCCTCTATATACATTTATAGGAGTTAATAAAATTATAATAGTGAATATTATTATTCATTAATATTACATGCTGGGATAGAGAGATGCTCAGAATACACACTGCTCTTGCAGAAGACCCAAACTTGGGTCCCAGCATCCATGTCAGGCAGCTCACAACCACCTAAAATGCCGGCTCTAGGGGCATCTGATGCCCCTCTTCTGGCATCTGTGTGCAATTGCACTCATGAGTTTACCCACACACAGTCATGCAGGCATGTAGCCTTAAATTACTTAAATTACTTTAAAAAGCAAAACAAATCTTTTTAAAAATGCATGTTGTAACTATTACTATTGCTGGTTTTTAATAAAATCAGATGACTTACACAATTTTTTTCTACTTCTGACAACTCAGAAACCCAAATGAAATTATCAGCTGAAGTTAGTAGGCTGTGGCAATTGAAGGCACACGGTGACATGAGCTGCTGTCCTCCAGAATGTGCACGGCCAGTAATGCATACAGAACTGAGGAAAAAATGGCAGGGAGCCTGCACACTTTACAGTACAAATCCTTCAGTTAATGGTTGATTAAGTCTCGGCTTGCAGAAGATGATCTATCCAAGTTAGTAGTGGGTCCCAGATTCTGATAAACAAAGGACCACAGAGAGATCAGTCAGAACATAAAATACAGAAAAATCAATTCTAGTAGAGAAGAAGACAGCAAAGTAGTACCACAATTTGTACCAGGCTTCCGAAATTGTCTGTCAACAGGTAGACATCCTCCCCTCAGGGAAACCCCTGGGGACTGACACTGATGATGAGAACACACACCATGTGACCCTGAGTCTCACTTAGCCATGAAGGTGTTTGCGTCATGCTTCCCAGAATAAAGACCCTGGCTTCTATTTTGGAATGGATATTACAATGAAATTAGTTTTCTTCCACTTGTTCACTAAATGAGGAAATAAATGCATGGAGGGAGCCTACTCAAAGACATTTATGGTGTAGCTCTGAAGTATATAATCTGATGTGAGTCCATCTGTCTATCATCAATATGCTAGGTCTCTCCCAATTCCTTGCTAAATTTTACTTTGTCTCCTATGACATCAGCTGATTTGAATTTTGTGGAAAAGTGAAAGTCACTGGGAGGAAACCCAGAGATTCTTGACATGAGTGTTTGATGGTCTGATGTGCATACAATATATAAAACTAGTTGTAATGGTTGTTTGGAAGCAAAGTGTAACAGCAGCAAGATTTCATTTGTTCCACAAACTCAGGAAATATTAAGCTGGGCTGACAAAGATTGTTTGATGTGCTAAATCAGTTAGACCTTCATTCTTGCTTTATTTTTCTCATTTAACATGAGAAATGACCATTATTTTTTCCACATGTAAGAAAATATGAAACTGATTGCTTTTAAACAGTGTCAAAAAATCTGTGGCTGCTAACATTTGATAAAGTATCAAAACCAAAAAAAAAAAAAAGAGTCTGTCAGGAGGTTCTGAGAGAAAATTTGATGTCTTCCGTAAATCTGGAAGCATTCTCCCCCTCGTCGACTATGCTAGAGAGCACAACCACCAGTATTAAAGGAGAAACACATTAGAAACAATTGGATTCTTGTTTCGGTTCTGGATAAAATTGTATTTGTTACTAGGAAAAACCACTCAAGTCTGATTTTGCCACATAGGAGTTATAGTAAGTAAAAATTTCAGATTTGTTTGGTATGTAACAAGGTAATACTTGACTTTCTCTCCAATTATGCATGTAGGAAACACTTACTCAGAAATAAAGTAATTTCTACTCTCAAGGGTGAAGACAAAGAAACATAGCCCTAGTGAGGCTCCAATGTTTTCTTTAAAATCCTGTACGTCTCCTCCTTATGTTGGTTGGACTCTGCCCTACTTTCACTTTGTTCCTGTGACAAATGCCATGACCAAAAGGGGAAGAAATGGGTTATTTCATCTCACATGTGCAGAAGCCAGGGCAAAATGTCAAGGCTGAAAAAAGAGATGAACTGTTTCCTGTTCTCAGAAGCATGATTTCCAAACATGAATCTCCAGCCAAGGAAAGAAGAGCAGAAACCATGGCGGAGTGCTGCTTGAGGGCTCGCTCACCGGTTCACACTTGGCCAGCTTTCCTATACGGCCCAAGGGCACCTGCCTAGGGATTAGATCTGCCCATGGTGGGCTCAGCCACCCCATGTCAATCAACAGCCAACACAATCCCTCGCAGAGACACTCACATATGAACCAAATGAGACAAGTGTTCAACTGTTACTCTCTTTTCAGAGGATTATAGGCTGAGTCGAGTTGACGCTTACAGCTGAGTAGGGAAGACTCTGAGCGCTGCAATGCAGGAAACGTTCTCAGCAGTCGTCACCCAGTTCTTTCAAGTTAAGGGATCAGCTTGAAAAACAGGGAACAGATAAGAGCCTAAGCATTATCACTGTTAGAGGCTGAAGTGAGACACTCAAGATCTTTTCGTGGATTTATATGTACAATTACAGTACTCCATAGAGTGGAAAATAACACAAAATTAGCATAAGCTTCTGAGATAAACATAGCTCATCTGATCCACCTTTGGCTGTGTACTCCCTGGCATACTCCTCAAACTCTCAGAGCTACTCTTCATTCATCTGGAAGAAATTAGGGTTTTGTAGGCGTGGAAGGTCCTGTATTCCTACTAGATTCAAGTCTTCCCAAAGATTTGAACACTAACTAAGTTAAGCACCTTCTGTCACAATCTACAGACTCATTGCCAAGGTCAAATTCAAAGCAATGCACATTTCTATTCCCCAGGTCGTCTATCAGCAAGGCGAGGCATGCGACCTGGTTTTTGCCTGTGTAGTACACTGAACCAAGGGGTTTCACTTTTGCCAACTTGAATGGAGTGGACTCTGAGAGCTGATGTAAAACACAGAGTGCAGAGACTTCAAACATGTTGGAGTGCTGTGTGGTACCCAGGAGAACACCATTAAGATTGCCTCCCTGGCCTCTATCACCAGAGAAAATTGAGTTTGCAAGGATTTCCTTCTGTTCTCCATCCCCATTTATTCAAACTCTTTCCTGCCACCTTTGATCCATTCTGTGTATCGTCTTCCTTGAAATCACAGTAGAAACTAGACTGAAGAAAATATATTGAAGTGCTGCTGTTATTAACTTGTTTTATTGTAACTTCCTCAAAATAGCTAGATCATCAGAAAAGGAAAATGAGTCACATATGAGACAATACAGAGACCTGAGAGAAGTGATTGAAGTGTGTAAAGAAGAAAGGCCATCCTGATGAGGGGTGCCTCTAGACACGTGCCTCTAGGGACGTGACAGAAATGGAAATACACCCATCGTGATCACAGGGTGCCCACGAGAATACCAACAGCATTGGGGAAGTGTGTGATACCTTCACTCACATATGCAAGGTGTGGCATGGTGTCCTAAGCAGGCTGGTGAAAATTTGAAGCATGGCTTCAAGATAATTTGGGAGTTAACTCAGGTAACACAAAGCCTAGGGACCACTGATCCCTAGCACTGATGTCTGAATTTCACTGATTATCTCTACCATTTATTTTAAGTGAATTTAACATACATTTCATTGTTTGTCCAAT
The DNA here is from genome assembly GCA_004026605.1 of Ondatra zibethicus. Classification (NCBI taxonomy): domain Eukaryota; kingdom Metazoa; phylum Chordata; class Mammalia; order Rodentia; family Cricetidae; genus Ondatra; species Ondatra zibethicus. The sequence continues at coordinate 55,391 of PVIU01005073.1, forward strand.
GTTTGCACCCCCTTACCTCACCTAGGTGCTCACTGTCACCAGTGTGAGCACTGAAAGGCTCTCAACAGTGCAAAGAAGGTTTCTCACAGAGACAGACTCCCCCCAACTTCCCATGGCCTGCTGTGCATCATAGAAAAGTGTATTCATTTTGCCCTGTTTGCTCAAGGCAGCATAGTTTAGCCCCATGATGCATTCATTCAACACAATTGTAATTTATTCCTGTGACCCCACACCTTCTGATTTCCCACATCCCAGATTCTGCTCCCAAGTTTTTACTTTCTTTTATCTTCCTTTTACAGGTGAGACCAAGCAGTATTACGTTTTGGTGTGTGGCCACTTTGTACGACGCCATCTGCATGATCATTGAGAGTGGGCGTTCCTTCTTTTGCAAAGGCTGAGTATCTCAGCATATGCTATATATACTTTTATCTATTTGTTTATTGACACTTAGGTTTTTCCCATACCTTCACTGATGTGAATTATGCTTCAATAAAAGCATGGGTAAAAGCAACTTATCATCCATATTTCAATTTATTTGGATATAGTCAGAAGAGGGATTGCTAAATCAAATCAGATTGTTTTAGTTTCTCATGAAATGCCCATAATTCTTCCATAGTCACTGTAGAATACAAATCCATATCACTGTAGTGTATGAGTTCTATTTCTTCTATATACTTGGAAATTGTGACTTTCTTTTCTTACATTTTCCCCTTCTGTATGTTTGTAAATGAGAGTGTGATACTTCCTGATTTTTTCCTCAAAAATATTATTCCTAATGCTGTCTTTTTTGGATTCATATCAATTTTAAGGTTTTTATTCTATAGATCTAAACACATTCTACAAGGGCTTTAAAGAGAACTAGATTTTATCTTACATACAGATTGTTTTTTAAAAGTGGAATATTTTAAAAATATATTTTTCCACAATGCAGGGACATGAAATGCTTCTCAATTTACTCATGTCTTTTTTAGTTTTCCAGCAGTGTTTTATGGCACACACGGTAGCAAGAGGATCATGCAGATTGTTGTAGCCTGTGATTTTTGAGTTTCTGTAATTCAGCTCAAACTCTACATGGTAGGTGATGCTCAAGCTTCCCATGTTACCTATTTTGCAAAGCACAATAAACATCTCCAAATATCACCTTTCCTATGCCTTATAGCTTATAAGGCTTCACGCGATAATTCCCTATAAGCAGTTAATTCCCTATAAGCAGTTAATTCCAGCAAACATTTTACGTTCCTATTTAAAGGCATTTGTCTTCACGTATTCTCATGTCCTGTATGATTTATACTAAACTTCTACTCCTGAAGTTGTATTTTAGGGCTGAAAACAAAGTGTTAATAAGGTGCTTTTACACATACACACACACACACACACACACACACACACACACACACACACACACATATATCATTAGAATTTAGATGATAGTTCACAAACACACTCACTGTTATGTCTGCAATAACTAATAATATGGGGACCATGGACGCAGGCCCAGGCCAGCGGCCTCCCCTGAAGCAGGTATGAGCCAGTGACCTCTGTGAGACCAGGCCCGAGTGAGCGACCTCCATCGAAATAGGTTCAAACAATTGACCTTCATAGGAGCAGGCCCTAATGACCTCCGGGAATGCCAAGTGACCACCAGAGTGACTGGAACCCCGGTCCTAACTCCACTACAAGGAACAACAATCTGAGCCTTGAATCCACTGGCACCTGGAAGAGTGATCACCAGAGAAATGGCCTCAACTACACCAATCAGAGGAAAAGATGTGCAGGCAAGGTAAGAACACACTCAACATCACAAAGAGCAACACCACACCAACAAAAGCTAGTGGCTCTACAACAGCAAGACTTGAACATTCCAAATCAGATGAAGTAGAAGAAAATGACCTAAAAAATAACTTTAGAAGACCTTTAAAGAGGAAATGAAAAATTCTCTCAAAGAAATTGAGGGAAAGGGAAACAAAAAATTGGAAGAAATCAACAAATACCTTTAAAAAAAAAAGAAAAAGCAATGAAACAGGCGAAAGAAACCATTCAAGACATGAAAAAAGAAATAGAAACAATAAAAAAAATGAAACAAGGGAATTTGGAAATGGAAAATACAGGAAAACAATAAGGAACCACAAATACAAGCTTAAATAGCAGAATACAATAGATGGAAGGGTAAATCTCAAGCACTGAATATATGCTAGAGGGAATAGACTCATTGGTCAAAGAAAACACTAAACCTACAAAAGCTTAACACAAAATATCCAGGAAATATGGGACATCATGAAAAGACCAAACTTAAGAATAATAGGGATAGAAGGAGAAGTCCAACTCCAAAGCACAGAAAATATAATTAACAAAATCATAGAAGAAAACTTTCCCAACCTAAAAAAAATATGCATATGAAGATACAAGAAGCATACAGAACACCAAATAGAGTGGACCAAAGAAAAAAGTTCCCCTAGCCACATAATAATCAAAATTATAACATACAGAATAAAGAAAGCATACTAAAAGCTGCAAAGGACAAAGGACAAGTAACATATAATGACAGACCTATCAGAATTACATCTGACTTCCCAGTGGAAACAATGAAAGGCAAAAGGTCCTGGTCAAGCGTTATGCAGACATTAAGAGACCACGAATGCCAACCTAGGCTACTATACCCAGCAAAACTGTCCATCACCATAGATGGACAAAAGAAGATATTCCATGACAGAACCAGATTTAACCAATACCTAGCCACAAACCCAGCCCTACACAAAGTACTAGGAGGAAAACTCCAACCCCAGGAAGTTGCTTAAATCTACAAAAACACAGGCAATTGATGATCTTACAGCAGCAAATCCCAAAGAAGTGAAAAGCATGCAAATTAACAGCACCAACAATGAAAACTAAATTAACAGGAGATAGCAATCACTGGTCAAAAATATCCTTTAATATAAATGGACTCAACTCACCTATAAAAAGACACAGGCTAACAGATTGGATATGAAAACAGAATCCATTTTTCTACTGCATACAAGAAACACATCTCAACCTCAATGACAGACATCGCCTCAGAGAAAAGGGTTGGGAAAAAATTTCCAATCAAATTGACCTAAGAAACAAGCTGATATAGCTATCCTAATAGCTGACAAAATAGACTTCAAATTAAAATCAATCAAAGGAGACAAAAAAAGGACATTTCAGATTAGTCACAGGAAAAATCCATCAAGAGGAAATCTCAATACTGAACATCTATGCCCCAAATACAAGGGCACCCTCATTTGTAAAAGAAACACTTCTAAAGCTTAAATCATACATTAAACCCCAGACTAATAGTGGGAGATGTCAACAACCCACTGTCACCACTGGACAGGTCTACCAGACAGAAATGTAACAGAGAAATAAGGGAACTAACAGATGTTATGACTCAAATGGACATAACAGAAATCTATAGAACATTCCATCCAAACAAAAAGGGATATACCTTCTTCTCAGTACCTCATGGAACCTTCTCAAAAACTGACCACATACTAGATAACAAAGCTAACCTCAACAGATACAAAAAAGTTGGAATAACTCCATGCATCTTATCATATCACCATGGCTTAAAATTAGAACTCAACAGTAAAACCAATTTCAGAAAACCCAAAAACTCATGAAAATTAAACAATGCTCACCTGAATAATCAAGGAAGAAATAAAGGAAGAAATTACAGACTTCCTAAAATTCAACAAAAATAACCACACAACATATCGAAGTTTATAGAACACAATGAAAGAGGAAAGTTCATAGCAGCAAATACCTACATAAAGAACCTGGAAAAATCCCACACTAGTGAGTAAACAGAATATCTGAAAACTCTAGAACAAAAAGACAAACTCATCCAGGAGGACTAGATGTCAGGAAATAATCAAATAGAGAGCTGAAATCAACAGAATAGAAACAAAGAAAACAACACAAAGAATCAATAAGACAAAGAGTTGGTTCTTCAAGAAAATCAACAAAATAGACAAACCTTTATTCAAACTAACCAAAAGGCAGAGAGAGAGAATCCAAATTAACAAAATCAGAAATGAAAAGGTCCACATAACAATAGATACTGGGGAAATCCAGAAAATCATTAGGCCATACTTCAAAAACCTGTACTCCACAAAATTGGAAAACTTAAAGAAAATGGACAATTTTCTGGGTAAACATCACTTACCAAAATTAAATAAAGACCAGATAAACAAATTAAATAGACCTATAGCTGCTAAAGAAATAGAAACAGTCATCAAAAGTGTCCAAATTAAAAAAAAAGCCGAGGACTAAATGGTTTCAGTGAAGAATTCTATATTTTCAAAGAAGTAATACCAATACTCCTCAAATTGTTACACACAATAGAAACAGAAGGAATATTGCCAAACCCTTTTTATGAGGTTACAATCACCCTGATATCCAAACCATAGAAAGACATTGCTAAGAAAGAGAATTACAGACCAATCTCACTCATGAACATTGATGCAAAAATAGGCAATAAAATACTGGCAAACAGAAACCAAGAACACATCAGAACCATCATCCACCAACCAAGTAGGCTTCATCCCAGAGATGCAAGAATGGTTCAACATACATAAGAAAATCTGTCACTGTAATCCACCATATAAACAAACTGAAAAAAAAAAACCCACATGATCATCACATTAGATGCTGAAAAAGCTTTCAACCAAATACAACATCCTTTCATGATAAAGGTCTTGGAGAGAGCAAGGATACAAGGAACATACCTAAACATAATAAAGGAAATATACAACAAGCCAAAAGACATCAAACTAAAGAGAAAATTTAAACTAAAGAGAAATTTGAAGAGAAATTCAAAGCGATCCCACTGAAATCAGGAATATATATGTTCACTCTCTCCATATATGTTCAATATAGTACTTGAGGTTCTAGCTAGAGCAATAAGACAACAAAAGGAGATCAAGGGGATACAAATCGAAAAAGAAGACAAATTCTCATTCTTGACTGAGAATATGATAATTTACATAAGTGACCCCCAAAATTCTACCAAGGAACTTCTACAACTCATGAATACCTACATTAATGTAGGATAAAAGATTAACTCAAAAAAGTCAGCAGCCCTCCTTTACACAGATGATAAAAGGGCTGAGAAAGATATCAGAGAAACATCATTCTTCACAATAGCCACAAATAGCATAAAATATCTGGAGTAACTCTAATCAAACAAGTGGTGGGCCTGTATGACAAGAACTTTAAATCTTTGAAGAAAAAAAAATGAAGAAGACACCAAAAAGTGGAAAGATCTCCCATGCTCTTGGGTAGGTAGAATTAACATAGTAAAAGTGGCAATCTTACCAAAAGCATTCTACAGATTCAATGCAATCCCCATCAAAATCCTATCAAAATTCTTCATAGACCTTGAAAGAACAATATTCAACTTCATATGGAAAACCAAAAACCAAAAAACAAAACAACAACAAAAACATACCAGGATAGCTGAAACAATCTTGTACAATAAAGGAACTTCTGGAGGCATCACAATCCTTGACTTCAAACTACGGAGCTACAGTACTGAAAACAGCCTGGTATTGGTATAAAAACATATAGGAAGACCAATGGAACTGAACTGATGACCCGAATATCAACCCACACATCTATGAACACTTGATTTTTGATAAAGAAGCAAAAATATAAAATAGGAAAAAGAAAGCATATTCAACAAATGCTACTGACATAACTGGATATCAACATGTACAAGAATGAAAATAGATCCATATCTATCACCATGCACAAAACTCAAGTCTAAATGGATCAAAAACCTCAACATAAAACCAACCACACTAAACCTCTCAGAAGAGAAAGTGGGAATTACACTTGAATGCATTGGCACAGGAAACCATTTCTTAACTATAACCTCAGTAACACAGACACTCAGAACAAACAATTACTAAATGGGACCTCCTGAAACTGAGAAGCTTTTGTAAAGCAAAGGACATAGTCAACAAGACAAAATGATGGTGTAGGAGGTCCTTCTGTATTTCTGTTGCTTTCATTGGTTGAATAAAGAGACTGTCTTGGCCTTTTGATAGGGCAGCCCTTAGGTGGGCATAGTAGACAGAACAGAATGCTGGGAAGAAGAGAAGTGTGGAAGATGCCATGTTTCTCCTGCCCAAGACTGACACTGGTTAGGAAACTTTCCCGGCAAGCCACAACCTCATGGTGACATACAGATAATTAGAAATGGGTTAAACGAATATGTAAGAGTTAGCCAAGAAGAGGTTAGAACTAATGGGCCAGGCAGTGTTTTAAATGAATACAACTTCTGTGTAATTATTTTGGGGGTTAAGCTAGCTGGGAACCAGGAACGTGGCCCGTACCTCTTACTACAAAATGGCAGCCTACAGAATTGGAAAAGATCTTCACCAACCTCATATGGACAGAGGGCTGATTTCCAAAATGTACAAAAAACTCAAGAAATTGATCATGAAAAGATTAAATAATCCATTAAATAAATGGGGTGTAGGCCTCAACAGAGAACTCTCAACAGATGAATCTAAAATGGCTCAGAGACACTTAAGAAAATGATCAATATCCTTAGCTATTAGAGAAATGCAAATCAAAACAACTCTAAGATTCCATCTTATACCTGTCAGAATGGCCAAGATCAAAAATACTAACGACAATTTATGCTGGAGAGGATGTGGGGTAAAGGGAACACTCCTCCATTGCTGGTGGGAGTGAAAACTGGTACAGCTGCTTTGGATTTCAGTATGGCAATTTCTCAGAAAATTGGGAAACATCCTTCCTCAAGACCCAGCAACACCACTTTTGATTATATACCCAAAGGATGCTCAATCATACCACAAGGACATGTGCTCAACTATGTTCATAGCAGCATTATTTGTCATATCCAGAACCTGGCAACAACCTAAATGTTCCTCGACCAAAGAATGGACAAGGAAAATGTGGTACATTTACTACACAGTGGGAAAAATAATGACATCTTGAATTTTGTGGGCAAATAGATAGATCTAGAAAACATCAAACTGAGTGAAGTAACCCAGACCAAGAAAGATTATAATATGTACTCACTCATAAGTGGCTTTTAGACAAAAAGCAAAAACAAAACAAAACAAAAAATAGCCTACAATTCACAATCCCAGAGACTGTAGACAACAAAGAGGACCCTAAGAAAGACATACATGGATCTAATCTGCATGGGAAGTAGAAAAAGACAGGATCTCCTGAGTATATTAGGACTGTGGGAATTATGGAAGAGGGTAGAAGGGAAGGGGGAGGAATGGAGGGAACATTGAAAAATATATAGCTCTATAAAAACAATAAAAAAAGAAAAGGGAAATGGATTTGGTGGGAGTTAGAGGGAGGAGTGTCAAATGACTACAATTATAATACATTGCATGCATGTATGAACTTCTCAAACTATAGTACAAATATCATATCAAAATAAAAAATAACCCAGGTTCTTATTTTTATGACAATGAGATATATCTGCTTCTTGCAGCACCAACTACTTCAGAGTGGTTGATGGGCACTGAATAAACCCGCTATGGAATTTGCAAAAAAAAAATAACTAATAATATTTGCCAAATGACATGTCTGTCCCATGAACTAGGACCAGGACTACATGGAGTAGAATCAGTCACCTGCCTGCTCCCTTACTACAGAATCTATGTACCCACTGCCTCCTGACTATGGGAGCGATGTGCTCACCCGTTCTGACTGCAGAAACTGTGGCCACGTGACCCTGACTGTAGGAGCTTTGTCAACCTGCCCCCTGACTGTGGAAGCCATGTGTCCACTGCCCCTGACTGCGGAAGCCATGTGTCCCCTGACTCTGGAAGCCATGTGTCCCCTGACTGTGGAAGCCATGTGTCCACTGCCCCCTGACTGTGGAAGCCATGTGTCCACTGCCCCTGACTCTGGAAGCCATGTGTCCACTGCCCCCTGACTGCGGAAGCCATATGTCCACTGCCCCCTGACTGTGGAAGCCATGTGTCCACTGTGGAAGCCATGTGCCCCTGCCCCCTGACTGTGGAAGCCATGTGTCCACTGCCCCTGACTGTGGAAGCCATGTGTCCCCTGACTGTGGAAGCCATGTGTCCACTGTGGAAGCCATGTGCCCCTGCCCCCTGACTGTGGAAGCCATGTGTTCCCTGACTGTGGAAGCCATGTGTCCCTCTGCCCCCTGACTGTGGAAGCCAAGTGTTCACTGCCCCCTGACTGTGGAAGCCATGTGTCCCTCTGCTCCCTGCGTTCAGAGGTGATGTGCTCACTGACTCATGCTATTGCCATCAGACCTTTCCTATTGTGATACCCTGTAGCCTCAACTTCTGAGTCAAAATAATCCCTTCTTTATGTGGCATTATGTGTTTTGTCACTGCAATGGAAAAAGTAAGCAATTCACTCCGCAGCGTCACACAGCTGGCAGGGAGAGGAGCAAGGGTTTAATCTATGGCCCTGAATATACTCACACAATACACCATGCTGCCACCCTAATTCAACACCTATTTCTGAGCCGCACTAACTCCCCTCATCAGTAACGAATCCTCTACATGGATCAATTACTTTAGCGAGCTCCTACAGAGCAGAGGACAAGGGAACATTAATCAGTACTGTGATATTCATTTCTTAGCCCCAGGGCTGCATCTTGTCCCTTCCTGAGGAGACCACATGCTCTGCTTTATGAAAGTATTCCCCTGAGACTGACTGAAACCCTCACAGATCTTAGGTACATACTGAAGAACCGGTGAGAAGGAGAGCCACTCTCCTGCCTGCTTGTGCAACCGTGTCTCCTCTTTCTTACTCCAACAGCTGAGTAGAGAATTTGCAACATTTGCACAAGGTCCTCTGGCTAAACAAGTCTAAAATATTTCATACCGTGTTCTTTATAGGCACTTGTCTATCTGTGATACAATAGAAAATGTTAAATTTAGGGGAAGATTGTTGTGAATTCAATCAAGTTATCAACCAGAACTCTAAAAACACTTCATCAACCTCAGACAGCCTGACAATATGTTTCTAAAACTAGTGACCTAATGTACCTAAAATGAAAATAAGAAAGGACATATTGCTGCACCTCACAACTTTGGTGTGTTAGCTCGCTACTAGTTTACTACCTGTGCAAACTCACTTAAACTTATTAAACACCATCGGTGGTGGACACTCTTTTATCCTATATTAGCAGAACATGCCAACTTTTATTTTTTTCCGGCCCCCCACCCCAAAATGAGAATTTCAAAGTAGATAGTCTGGGAGGTGACTTAGTAGATATGGCAGGGACACTGCACTTCATTCACACCCTCAGAGTCAGGCCACTGCTATGGGCAGCATCTCTGACTGCTGAAGTTATTACACATTAGATTCTTAACTTTAGGGAATGAGGTAAGATAGACCGCCAAGATAGCTTGCATTCAGAATCAAGTTCATTCACCACAGAAGGATTTAAGAGGTGCTATTTTTTTGCAGAGACATTAAAAACATCTCCGGGGGATGGCCCATGATCTCCCTCCCAAGTTATAGAGGTGATAGAGGTCACAGCTGATCTCAGGAGATATCCCCTTCATCTGGAGCGTGACATGAGCTGAAAGCAGCCTGTCTTTGTGCCTCACTCATGTCTAAGAGTCGACCAGCAGTGGGATGCTGCCCACTCTCAAGGGAGCCTTCGCCTGGCTACAAATAGCCACCCAGTGAAGAGCAGGACCGGGGGCGGGGTCAGGACCTTCTTTGGAATTAGCTGCATGTTCCACTCCTACAGCTACTGGTCTTCCACATTAACAATTGACTAAATCGCCCTTTTGATCTGGATCTGGTAGGGGAATGCTTTTAGGAGACCTTTTAGAAGGCATGAATTGAGCTTCCTCACTAGAAACCAAAGCAGAGAAAACAGGTCTACACAGATGTAAGCAGGGGAAGGTTCCGGAAACATGAAAAGAGCCCAAAGTTCAAAGACTCTTCTCTCAAGTCGCAAAGAAGTCATGGTAACCAAAAAATATTTTTCACAAAATTAAAAAGTCAAATAATTTCACAGAGAAAATAAGCATAAAATATTAGATACACTTATCAAGGCACAGAATTTTTCTTCTTAATTTTGTGATAAGTTTTTTTCTGACATTACATTGTATAAAGAACTTCTGAAATCCAACTAACAACACTCTAGTTATTAACTGGATGCTGGGGGGTTCTTCATTTTCCAAATTTAAAAACTGATCCAAGTTATATTAATAAATATATACTACTCCCTTTTTATTATTTACTTTTTCACATAATATAAATTTCTTTAATGAGAATAAAGATTTCCAACTGTGGAATAAAGATCTCCTTTCTCAAATTTCCCATCATTTAATATTTACTGATAAAAGTCTATAACAATGCTCAGTACAATACCACAAATAACATTACTCTCAGAACTATATACTCTTTAAGGTATGAAGCAAGCAGATAGATTATTTTATTCTATAATGATTTTTCTTCAACAATGTGATTATCAGGAGTGGGGCAATGTACTCTCGGGATGAAAGAAGGGAACGCACAATAACTCAGCTTCACTTTTTCTCATGGCTTTCCCCCAGCAACAGACAGTAAAGTTCCTTTCTGTTGTTCCATTTTGTCCCCAAGCATACATTTCCGTTTGCCTGAAAGTAGGCCATTTCCTCTCCCCAGTGCAGTTATTCACAATACAGACAGAGACCCAACCCCTGCCATTGTGAGGGCATGGTCACCTTTAGACCATGGAGAAATGAGGGAGAAAGGAAATCATAAGATGGGATACACTATACTTAAGTAAAGACCCAGACTCCTGGGACCTGTGGCCTTCCAGACGTGGAAGGGCTCGCTCGACCCTACAAGACTGCAATGATGCCAAGCAACTGCACTCTATTCTGGACCGCGTTTTAGTTCTTTACCTGGTGGAGGGAAAAGGAACCTGCCTGCTTGCCAGCAACATCTGTAAACTTAATTGTCTCCTTAGTAGTCAGAAAAACCCAAAATGAGAAAAAAATAAGATTGCTGAATCCTACGATGAATCAAATGCACACAAAACCCAAACCGAAAGACTTTACTACACAGTAGCAAGAAAGGGTTCAAAAGAATGAGGAACAAACACCCCCACACACACACCCCAAATAACAGCAATAGTATATGGCATCATGTGGGAAAACCCCATGGTTGAAGCACCCACCGCAGGGGATGAGTGCATCTGAGTTTCACAGTAAGGTCTATGGACCTGACAAGCCGGGTGAGTTAAAGCAAGCTCTGAAGGAGCACTCAGCTTCTTCCTCTGACTCTTCTCGTTCGTGGAGCTGCAGAGAGACAGCTTCTGAGCAGTGGTCATAGCCCTAGATTAACAGTGTGGCTTTCTTTTATTATGGATATTAGATAATTTTTCCCCCTTAGGATATTCAAGTTAAAAATATTGCTAGTATTTTAAGAAAAGCATTTAAGATCATGTTCTTGTACCTCTAGATTTTGAAGCATATTAGAAGCTAGGTGATGAAAAGTATAAATAGAATTGTAAACAAATTAAATGATACATGTGTATGTGCATACACACACACACACACACACACACACACACACACACACACGTATCAAATTGTTGTGACTTTTGTAAACTGCTTGGGGAAGCTAGGATCAGTTACATCTTAGTCCGGGTTCTGTTGCTGTGAAGAGACACCATAGCCAAAGCAACTCTCATTTTAAAACAAGGATTTAATTCGGGGCTTGCTCACATTTTTAGAGAGTTAGTCCATTATGAAGTACATTATCATCGTGGTGAGGAGCATGGTGGCAGGCATAATGATGGGGCTGGAGCTGAGAGTTTTACATTCTAAACCACAGGCAGACAAGCAGAGAGAGAGGACCCCTGGGCATGACATGTGGGCTTTTGAAACCTTATATCCTACCCCTGATGACACACCTCTTCCAACAAGGACACACCTCCTAATCCTTCCAAATAGTTCACCAATTGTGGACCAAGCGCGTAAGTCTATGTGCCTATGGAACCCATGCTCATTCAAACCACCGCACACACTGAGAGAAACAAATAAGTCTTTAGAAAAGAAATACAGTAAAAATTCCCAGTGTTTTAAAGCAGAAATTCTCACATTGTGGCTCCTGGAACTTCAGAGGCGTATGGGACTTGCCTGTGTGGCCCCGGGATGAAACAGTGGTGGTAAAGCTGCCCAGGCGGAGCAGACAGGGCGACATGCCCACCACCACTCAGGGTCCTCGCCACGCCACTCCCCAGTGCTAAGAGCACCCAAGGCTGTTCAGTCCGAACTAACGGAATAATTTACTTCACTTGATATTAATGTCTAGTAACTCATAATCCATATCAGGTGCGATCAGATGGAAATAGACAGAAAAGATTCTGCCCCACGTGAAGTGCAGGAATGGTTTTGAGGAAAACTACCTTGTGATTTAACTGAAACTGTAATTAGCTGGTGCAGTTTTTCATGAAAACACCATTTTTACCTGAAAGAACAGATAACAGAGATACTAAACACTAAATAGAGCTGGGAAGGCTCAAAGGATGATCCATCTCCTGTTTTGCTGGTTTCATATTTTAAAATTTGAAATAGAAATTGAGTTAGAATTAGAAATTTCAGAAACCCACACCTACTACCTGAGCCGAATGGTGCCCAACTATTAAATCTAAAATTAATTATTTAAATAAATTTATATTAAATTATTAGACAGTAAAGGTTTTTGAGATCAGGGATAATCACAGTCAACCAGGTTTTTGGCATTATAAAACTAAGTGTGCCGAAAACTGGGAGACTGTGGGAGATGTAGTGTTCAACATTCCCAGAATAAATGCCTCCTTATCACTCATGAGGCGCACATAGAAAAGATCTACCAGAAAGACTACTGGACTTTAATGTAATGAAAATGGAGAGTTGATTTATTTGGTTTCTGATTCATGTAGCAATTGGTTTTAAGGAAGTGGCTTGTTGAGTTTGATGATAACATCAAAGAAGAATATCCAATTATTTTCCAAAAGGAAATGAATACACTCCACATTTTTTGAGTATTATGTTTGTGATACCAAGTATGCTGCATATATTTGACCAAAACATTCCAGTGTGACAGGCTGAATGAAGAAGCATCCTGAAAGCCTCCTTTGACTAATATATGAGCTGATTTGCAAATATATGATATTGCTGCTCTTCCCATTTTAAAAAATATGAGTTATGTTCTAAAACATATTTATCAGTGTGGTGTTACTATTTAATAATGATTTTAAATAATTTGGCAATAAACATTTTAATGCTTGTAATTTTCTTCCAACATAATATTTTTTATTAATTATTTGGGATTTTCATACAATGCACCCCAATCATACTCTCTTCTGTTTCCTCCTAGATCTATCATCCTCTGACCCTTCTACCCTCCCCCCACAAAAGAAAAATGAATATACCAAGTCCATCAGAATCTTTGGAAAGTTATAACCCAGATTAATAAATGTCATCTTAAGATCTAAATTGTTTTTCAAAGTATAAAGGGACTAAGATAACAATTTCCTGAAGAATATTTTTGCAAAATATTCAATATTTAGCAATGCAACCATAATACTCATGAAAACATCAGTAATTGTTTGGCCTCTCTCTGTATGTTCAATTCATAGCAGACAAGCAAATAGAAAATTAGTTTTCTCCAAGGGAGTCTTGCTTGAAAATCAAACTACTCTTTATTTTAGTTTTTTAAAAAAAACTTTTTCATTGTACATATCAATCCCAATTCCCACTCCCTCCCCTCCTCCCATTCCCTCCACCTTCCTCCCCACACCCCATCCACTCCTCTGAAAGGGCACATTGCTTTGAGGAAGGACCAAGGCCCTCCCTACTATATCTAGGCTGAACAATGCATTCCTCCAAAGAGCATGGGTTTTAAAAAGTCAGTACAAGCAATAGGGATAAATCCTGGTGCCATTGCTTGGGCTCACAGTCTGCCCCAGCCCTACAACTGTCACCCACATTCAGAGGGACTAGTTTGGTTTTATGCTGATTCCTTCTCTGTCTGGCTTAAGTCAGTGAGCTCCTATTAGCTCAGGTAAGCTGTTTCAGTGGGTGTCCCCATCACGTTCTTGACAGACCTGGAAACAACCTAGATGCCCTTCAACCAAAGAATGTATAAAGAAAATGTGGTACATTTACACAGTGGAGTACTACTCAATGGTAAAAAATGACATCTTGAAATTTGCATGCAAATGGATGGAGTGAGTTAACCAGACCCAGAAGGATGAGCCTGGTATGTACTCACTCATAAATGGATACTAGCTTTAAAGCAAAGGATAATGACCATGACTCTAGAGAAGCTAAGTAACATGGAAAACCCTAAAGGGAAATAGACAAGATCTCCTGAGAAAATTGGGAGCATGGGGGTGGGGGTAGAAAGGAGGGTGAAGGAGAAGGGGGAGGAGAACTTAAGGGAAGGACATAGATGAGAGCAAGGAAAGAGATATCTTGATTGAGGGAGTCATTATGGGGCTAGCGAAAAACTGGCACTAGTAAAATTCCCAGGAATATGCCCCTCCTTGCATCAGGAATCCACAAAGATGACCCCAGATAAGACGCTAAGCAATAGCAGAGAGAGGGCCTGCTCTGGCCTTGCTCTATAATCAGATTGATGGCTGTCTTCAATGTCACCATAGAGCCTTCATCCAATAATGATGGAAGCAAAGGCAGAGCCACAGCAGAGCACTGGGCTGAGCTCCCAAAGTCCAGTCACAGAGTGGCAGGAGTAGGAATATGAGCAAAATTCAAGCTGTCGTTCTTTTTTCTGCTGTGCAGTACTCCATTGTGTAAATGTGTCACATTTTCCTTATCCAACCTTTGGTCGAGGGGCATTTAGGTTGTTTCCAGGTTCTGGCTATGACAAACAATGCTGCTATGAACATGGCTAAGCACATGTCCTTGTGGCACGATTGAGCATCCTTTGGATATATACCCAAAAGTGGAATTACTGGGTCTTGAGGAAGGTTGTTTCCTAATTTTCTGAGGAATTGCCACACTGACATCCAAAGGGGCTGTAGCAGCTTGCATTCCCACCAGCAATGCAGAAGTGTTCCCTTTTCCCCACAACCTCTCCAGCATAAGCTGTCCTCAGTGTTTTTGATTTGGCCATTCTTACAGGTCTAAGATGGAATCTCAGAGTTGTTTTGATTTGCATTTCTCTGATGATTAAGGATGTTGAACATTTCCTTAAGTGTCTTTCAGTCATTTTAGATTTCTCTGTTGAGAGTTCTCTGTTTAGGTCTGTACTTCATTTTTTTATTGCATTATTTGTTCTTTTGATGACCAATTTCTTGAGTTCTTTGTATATTTTGGAGATCAGACCTCTGTCTGATGTGGGGTTAGTGAAGATCTTTTCCCATTCTGTAGGCTGTCATTTTGTCTTATTGACCATGTCCTTTGCTTTACAGAAGCTTTTCAGTTTCAGGAGGTCCCATTTATTAATTGTTTCTCTCAGTGTCACTCATAAGTGGTTTTTAAGCATAAAGCAAAGAAAACCAGCCTACAAATCACGATACCAGAGAACCTAGACAACAACGAGGACCCTAAGAGATACATACACAGATCTAATCTACAAGGGGTAGTAGAAAAAGGCAAGATCTCCTGAGTAAATTGGGAGCATGGGGACCTTGGGAGAAGGTTGAAGGAGAGGGAAGAGGCATGGAGACGAGCAGAGAAAAATGTATTGCTCAATAAAAATCAATAAAAAAAGAATATGAGCAAAGAGAACAAACTACTCCTAAGGATGCATACTGAGCAGTAGATAGCCGACGGGAGGAAAGGTGGGGTGGAACTTGGAGGAGTAGCGGGAAAAGACACTGTAATCAGAATATACTGTATGAGGTCTCAGAAACTCAAGTCAGGTAATGACTCTACCTCTTACTACTGCCTGCGGATCAAGATGTAGAACTCTCAGCTCCTTATGTCTGCCTGGGAACCACCATACTTCCCACCGTGATGATAATGATAACAGACTAAACCTCTAAAACTGTGAGTGAGCCCCCTCAATTAAATGTTTTCCTTCTGGACGTTGCTGTGGTCATGGTGTCTTTTCACAGCCATAGAAACAATAGAAACCTAAGTCAGAAGTTGGTGACAGGAACTGGGGAATTGCTGTGATAGGCCTGACCCTGCGTTTCTTTGGAGGAATGTGGACTTCAGGACTTTGGATTTAAAAAAGCAGTTGAATGCATTAAGTGAGGCTTAATGGGCCATTACCAGAAGGAGCAAGGAAGACAGTGGTGCTGAGGGAGATGTACATTGTGGGAGCCTGACTCAAGAGGTCTCAGAGGAGAAGAATGTTAAAAATAAGAAAAAAACATGAAAAATCTATAGCGTAGTAGGTAAAGTAGTCAGCACTTATTAATATTATGTTACCATGGTCTGTGGGAAAGCAGAATACAACTCTGGACAAGCAATTACCCTGGCTCTGTGCTGGGATGCGGGGTTGCAGGGTGTTTGTCTCCGGCATAAAAAACCTACCCTTCTCCTGCTCTTGCCCTCTCTCCATGCACAGACACCTTTAGTTGTGTTGGTTCAGGTTTGCACTGATTGCTCACTCTGTTGTTCCCCAGCAGTTGATTCAAGGCATCATAATTCCGGATTACTAGTGTCAGAATCTCAACCGGTATTGAAAACTGTACAGAAACACATGTGTAAGAAGAGAACTAGTCAGAAAAGAAAGTGGAAAAAGGGTATGTTATTTTAGGGTAGTGGCATTCCTGATGAGTTATCAAAATATATTTCTATCCATCCAAGTGTTTTTATGTCATTGTCATTAAGGATAGAGCAGAAGGCAAAATGCAATACTAAATGGTTGTCACCCTAGATGGACCACTGAAACCTGAATGAAAGTTGTGGACTTCTCTCTTTGCCAGGCTATCACAAAGTGCCCCAATCGCAAAGCAAAGACAAGGCTCATTATTCCTTGTGGTGTTTGGGATGTGGAGACCCAATCTTCTGACCCCACCTCACTGTCATAAAACTTTACCTACTGTAGCTGGGAAGTGTGAGGGAAGGCATAACAGAACACCGGGACCTTCACCAAAACCTCCCAGTGTGGCAAGGTCACTCCTGTGATGGTGTCAGCACAAGTGACATGGTAAGCATTAATCAAGTATCTCTGCCTTTCACATAAGGTCACAGCAGCTGAAGCAGGGTGGTGAGCCAGACCTCCCATGCTCCGTAAGTGTTGATAAATGGCAACAGCAAAGGGCGCACTTCCATTCCTGCCATGAGCAGTCAAGGGTCCAGATAACGGACACCATTGGATTAAGACCAAAACTCTCATAAAGTAATAACAAGAAATCCAGGTTTTAGAAGGGGATCATGCACACTGGTAGCCAGGAAACCTGACTCGGAATGAATAAAGGCAATCAATAAATCCAGCATCAAGACGTCAGAATTATTTAACGTTTTACAGCAGCCATTGTTTGAAAACACTTTAGTAAAAATTAAACACACATTTGAGGTAAATAAAAGGTGGGGGCTTCAATAACCATAAAAAAACCCCAAAGTCTTATCAAAGAATTAGAGAGAATGTGGAAGATACTTTAAAAGACTAAATGGAATATTACAGGTGACAACTATAATCACCAAATCAAACTACAATGGACATTTTCAGTAGCAGGACAGGGAAGACAGATGACGGGTAAATAAAATAAAATTACTCAGTCTAAACAACAGGGACTTAACTAACAACATCAGGATACAAAGAACCAATGCAGAACCTTGGTCATTCAAAAAGACTGAAATTCGAGAAGTTTGTGGGAACTACCTCACAAGGCAATTCAACTAAGACAATGATTCATTTGCTAAAGTTTCTAGCAGGCACACCTAAACTGCATATTTTAGGCTACAGGGTTCCAGGATAACTTTCAGTGTGGACTTATACATTTGTAGAATACAGCATTATTATACAGCGTCAATGGTTAAAACTCCTATATGTAATGGATAAAATAGAAAAAGTTTAAAACAGAAATATCATGTAATTATGTGGTTATTCACAGTCCCACACCCTTCAGACAAACACACACACACTGACAAAATCTGACGTGTATTGATGGTGCAAACATTCTGCAGACTTTGGAAAAAAGAGTAATTCTTCAACTTAATAAAAAAAACAAGTGAAACCCACCGCTAGGACCATATGATATTGAGAATCTACAAGCCCCTAATGGAGGGCAGCCAAGGTCGTTCTCTCTGATTAGTCTTTCAAAATTCTCACAGTCTATGAAGTACAGTCAGAATTAACAAGGAGATGCATGAATATCTTTAGATCAAAAACTTAAAAAAGGCTCTGTTTTCTGTGAATTAACAGATTGTATTGAAAACCCAAAAGAATCAACACTGTAAGAACTGATAATCAGGGTTAGCAAAGTATCAGGGTCCAAGGCTATTAATGAAAATGTCAATAGTTTTTATATATACCAACAACAAGCAAGTTGAATTTGAAGCTAAGCACTTAATACTAATTATATTTGCACTTTAGAAAGTAAAAGTTCAGTATCAAATTTGTGAGGTTTGATCGTAGGATCTACATGAGGAAAATACAGTAGTTTGAAGGAAGGAATTGAGAACTAAACACACAAAGACAGAGACCATAGCATTGAAAGACTCCATAGTGTTCTTGATGTCAGTTCTTTGTATCGTGATCTGCAGGTTCCCGGAGCTCCTAGTGAATTCTCAGCAAGTTATCCTGTGGCCAGCAACAGGCTCGTTTTAAGTTTTGTATGGAAAGAATAAAGAATATAACCAACATCATCTGGAAAAGACAGAAGTCAGAGTACCATCATGCCGCCATCACTGCTTAAGTGCAAGAATTGCTGTAAAGTAAGCAAGGCAGTAGGAACGGGGTGTGGACAGACAGCCCAATGAGATCTTCACAAAAGAAATAAACCCGCACCTTTCAAGGAGCTGAAGCAGTTCAGTATCAAGCAAAGACAGTCCCCTTAGTAAATAGCTTGCAGTGGACATTAACCAGACGAAGACAGGATTCTAGACACAGTCTTCACAGGCCACAAAAGCTTAATCACGGATCTAAATATACAATGACAAACTACAAAATCCACAGCTAACAAGAGCAAGACTGAGTGGCTGTGGTATAGTGAGGACATTTTAGATACGACATCAAGAGTCACCCCCCCCCATAATCACTACCTGAACTTAATTGTAGCTAAAACCTTCTGCTTTGCATATAAGAAAAATAAACCAAGACTGCTGTGAAGAGAATAGATAATGCACAGACTGGAGAGAAACGATTGTCAAAATTATACCCGAAAACTACCTCAATATTTATTCTTGTGCGGGGAGCATTGATGATGGGAAAATTTAAGGGTGAGATTTTGGGGGAAATTTTGTCTTTTGTTGAGATTTTTCTTGAACTTGAAATTGCTTTATTGCATTTTAAGTTTAAGGATGAAAATCATGGGGGCTGGAGAGATGGCTTAGTGGTTAAGAGCACTGGTTGCTCTTCCAGAGGAACCAGGTTCAATACCCAGTGCCTACATGGTGACTCACTGAAGAGACAAGACTAAAGCCATTTTAAACCCAGCCCCCATCTTTGTGAGAGTCTAAACTAGCAGGCACCCCACCCCAGGTGCCCCATCCTATGTATCTGTAAATTCAGAAAAAATCTACAACTGAACCAAAAACTGCCTGGCTGACCATAGACTTGGGGACAGTCAACTTTTTTTTTTTTTAACAGTTACCGGGTGGTTTTGTGGAAAGTCACAAAAATCCCCTCTTGACTTATAGCCAACTATCCTCCTACCCAATCCGGTAAAGCCAAGACATGTAACTCCCTGCTTGCAGTTTTTTCTTTAAAGACCCCCTGCACTGTGAGCTCGGGGCCTTTCTCCCTCACCTGATGTGTTGGTGTGTGGGACAAAGAAGGCCCTGCTTGCAAGCCTGTAAAACAATAAAGAAACCTTGTGTAATGGCATCGGAAAGTCCGCTCCATGGTGGTCTTGTTGGAGGATCTCACAACTCAGACACAGCCTCACAACCATCTGTAACTCTAGTTCCTAAGGCTTTGACCCCTTCTTCTGGCCTTTGAAGACACCAGGCATGCACAAAGTGTACAAATATATATGTAAGCAAGATACCTATAATGTAAGATTAAAATTTTGTTGTTTTAAAAAAAGATGAAATTCATGGTAATACCATAAGAAGCAGAAAATATTATGTGCTAAGCATGGTAGCCCACACCTGTAACCCTAGTACCGCTAAGGTGGAGTCAGGAAGACCAGAAGTTCAATATCGCTTCTTGCTACATTATAAGTTTGAGACCAGTCTGGCCTACATGAGACTCTGTCTTAAAATGCAAATAAGAAACAAATAGATAATAAATGTTCTATTTACTGATTATTTTATTAATTCCACACACTATTTAAGTGTTTCAAAACCTTGAGAAGATTAAATAAAACCTGATTTTCAAGTCTCAAGCATCATTATAAGAGTCAAAGTTGCTGCATGACTTCAAGGGGGCAGTGTCTCCTGGACACAGCAGGACAACTGCACACAGGAACTCACACTGGACTGACAACATGCAGAAAGCATGTGTAAGCTCAAGCCAGACAAAATCCCTGTGTGGAGAGAGGAGGTGGTCATGAAACCTTCCATAGCCAAGCAGCTATTGGCAATTGCTAGACAGTGGAAGAGGGAGAGTCAGCGCTCGCCAGAAGTATAGCTCCTGATAAAGCTGACCATGGTCCAGTGGAAAGCCACACATCCAAGATATCTGGATGGCACAAACTGTTCTTGAAGGAGAAAAAAATGGCACAAAGTTGGCGAAGTAAGGAAAGAGGGAGTGGATCTGAGAAGAGTTAAGAGAGTGTGGTGAATATGATAAAAAAATACTGTATGAAAGTCTCAGTGAATTAGATAGATAGATGGTAGATAGTTAGATGATACATGATACCTAGATAGATGATAGATAGATAGATAGATAGATAGATAGATAGATAGATAGATGAGAGACATACAGACAGATAGATGATAGGCAGGTAAATAGATAGGTAATAGGTATGTAGATAGATAGACGATAGACAGACAGACAGACAGATAGATAGGCAGGAAGATGTGATTCAACAGATTAAATGAATGCACAATTTGTGAAAGTGGAGAAGATTGTATAACAAGTGTCTTAAAATGTGTGAGTTTTAAATAAAAGAATAATAAGTTGTACAATTTATTTTCATTTACCTCTATGAGGTAAGGATATTATTAGCATTATTTTATAAATGAGGCATTTTAGAAATGGAAGGTTAATTGTCCAGGGAGCTCACACCACAGCCCTCTGCACCTGCATCAGGGATTGAATACGGAGCTGACCTTTAACTCTCTATCCGTCACTGTTACGAATTGAATGGATACAAATCATGCCCAGATCCTCCTGGTGTTGGTCCATCTAATCTATACATGAGTTCTTTGAGGTTGTTGTTGCTGCTTATTGCTTTAGCACAGTTTATTTGCCTGCTTAGGAGAAAGCATTAAGGGTGTCTACATTTCTCTCACTTTGCAGGCCTATACAGTGGGATCAAGAGTCAACACAAAGTTAACAAGTCCAAGTCAGCAAAAAGCAAACTTGCTCTCCTTCTCCCTCAAACTGCTGCTGTCATCAGAGTAACAGCATGGGGAAGGAGAGATGGATATGTTTGTGATGTTCCCAGCTTGGAGCTGGTGCAATTGTCCTTATCTCCAGGGTATTAGCTCATCATGCATCTCAGTTTACAAAAGTTGGCAACTAACCACTTCTATGTTTATCAGAATAAATTAACATTCATCTATTACTCTTTAAAGATTCTAAATAGTTCCTGCCAAATGCTATTAGCCTGAGAATCTTTTACTGACAACTTTTAATTGTGGTGGACAAATGAATCTGCTCCCTTTATAGCAACGTCAATTAGCACACATTTTACAGCCTATAAGGGACTATTACTTGCTGCCGTATTGAATATGGCTTCATCTTCCTCAAAAGCCTGCAAAGATTAATCTTTGTGATCAGCACCAAACATGGTTTTGCATTCTGAATTGGGCATTTGAGATAAACTAATGGGAACTGTTGTAACAGCCTTCAAATAGGCTGATACCTGTCATTTCAGCCAGATAGCTACCATTGCAATAGACATGGAAAAACAAAATAATTGGTGTTAATCGAGATCCTATAAACCCTCCATTGAAGCACCATGCACTGTACCAAACGCTGGCTACACAATAGTTTAAATCTTCATTCCACCACTAAGTAATGGTGACAAATCATAGACTTATTAATCAATATAATTTCTCTTCAGTTTGATTCATTCCTGTTTTTCAATCAATTCCATCCTCATGAAACTGATACTTGAAAAGTACAAAGATGTAAGTAGAATAGTTTTAAAGTTCAACATTCACACAGTGTAACATGAGGGCCTGCTTGTCGGGGTTTCTGTCCTGTCCAGTTCCCACAGCCATTTAGCCCCAAATAAAATCACACAGAGATCCCCATAAGTTATAAAACTGATTGGCCCATTAGCTCAGGCTTCTTATTAGCTCTTGTTGCTTATTTTAACTCATTATTCTTATCTATGTTAGCCACATGGCTCAGTACCTTTTTCAGCAGGGCAAGTCACATCCTGTTTCTTCGGTGTCTGGGAAGGACTGGGAGGAATGGACTTCTTTCTTCCCAGAATTCTCCTGTTCTCATTGGGCCACCTCTACTTCCTGTCTGGTTTTCCCGCCTATACTTCCTGCCTGGCTAATGGCTAATCAGTGATTATTTCAAACATGATTGACAGAATACAGACAATTCTCCCACACCACTTCCCCCTCTTTTTTTTTTTTAAACAAAGGAAAATATCCATAGTCCATTTTTTTTGGGAATGTGGGCGTAGTATTCCAGGCTACTTCCTGCTGGTTGCAGGGTGCTGATAATCTTATGGGGACCTAAAGAAAATTTAGAGTTATGGTCAAGTCCCAACTGGAGTATCCTGTGAGGCTTTATCATCTCAGGTAGCATCTTGAATCTGTTCTGGATGTAGAACTCAGACATCTGGACCATCTGTTCCTACCGGAGATTTCTCAAGTGGTTTTCCTTGATCAAACCTGATTTTTCTTAACTCGGAATGAATCCACAGCCTCTCATTTCCTGTGGAAACAAAAGCAAAATCTCTTCTCCAAAGTAACATACCTTTTGACTTCAATTTTGAAGTCAAGGTATTTTCAAAATACCTATCTTGGATTAGTTTTGCAGCATTCATAAGCAAATATCTTTTATCAGCCGTTGCTCCTTCCTCAGCATTCAAACAATTCAAAGAGAGAATAATAACATACAGTATCCAGATTCTCTGTGTATTTTTCATCTTTATGTGGCTTTATTTTAACCTCTATTTTTTTATTTTTACTTTTAACTTTTGGCTTTTTAAGACAGGTTCTCTGTGTATCTTTGTCCTGAAAATCCCTCTGTAGACCAGGCTATCCTTGAACTGCCTCCGCAGTGTTGGGATTAAAGGGGCGTGCTACCACACCTTGAACTCACAGAGACCTGTTTGTCTCTGCCACCCACGCATTGGGATTAAAGGTGTGTGCCACCACACCTTGAAGTCACAGAGGTCAGTCTACCTCTGTAGTGTTGGGATTAAAGGTGTGTACCATCACACCCAACTACTCTCTTTCTTTCTTTTTTATTTTAAGAACTTTAACCTTTTTTAAGCCTGCATATATTTTTAACACACTGTAAACCATTTAGAGGTTTTCTTTGTCTTTGAATCTCTCTTTACTGTATATCTCTCATTTTCTGACTACATGAGTCTTTAATTTACCAAGCAATATGGGTAGGATTAAAGCTGTGGCTTTGACAGCTGGATCCAGCCCATTTCTTAGCTTTCTGAGATTTCAGCCTCATGGCTGAGGTACTGGCTGTAGCCATATTTATTGCCACAACTCTGTGGCATTTCAAGGTCCCTGCCAGCAAGCAAGTTGCAGCATTCTGCTCACAAACCACATTCAAATGCTCCATAGTCAGACCAATTGCCTGAAAGAGTTTGCCCTGGCAGGATGGCCCAGAAAGCCGACATTTTAAAACGGCACAGCTTTTTTCCTGCTATGGTTGAAAACTGAAAAGCGTGCAGTCAGCTTTTCATCAACACCATTTAAGTGTTCATGGCAGGACCTCTTAAAAGAGCTGCAAGGTTTTGCAGCTAAAGCTGAGTCAGGAAGCCTCTCTTAGATGAGAGCACTTGCTTGCCTCTAGCAAGCAGAGCAGACCCGAGAAATTGCTGCTACCAAGAAAACATGATTTACCCTATTCTTTCCCAAGCTTTCTCAGGCTTTCTGTGGATGCAGTTATCCACATGGGCACCATTCTGTAACATGAGGGCCTGCTAGTTGGGGTTTCCATCCTGTCCAGTTCCTACAGTCATTAGGTACCCAAGAAAATCACACAGAGGTCTCCATAAGATATAAAACTGATTGGCCCATTAGCTCAGGCTTCTTATTAGCTCTTGGAGCTTATATTAACCCATTATCCTTATCTATGTTAGCCACATGGCTCAGTACCTTTTTCAGTGGGGCAGGTCACATCTTGCTTCTTCGGTGGTCTGGGCAGGAGTGGGAGGAAAGGGGGAAAGGGCTTCCTCCTTCCCAGCATTCTCCTGTTCTCATTAGGCCACCTCTACTTCCTGTCTGGTTTTCCCACCTATACTTCCTGCCTGGCTAATGGCCAATCAGTGTTTATTTAAAACATGATTGACAGAATACAGACAATTCTCCCTCACCAACACAGAACTCCCTCTTCTTTGAAACTATGAATACAAACAACACAGTAACAACTACCCACTTCCTCAGAAATGTACTAAAACTTATCTCCACCTCCTGACTCTCTCAGACCAACATATCTGTGATGTTTTCTCTGCATACCTGATAGGGTCTCTCGTGAATGAGCTAACAAGCAGCAAACATTGTCTTGAGCTGTGCTTCGGTGATGTGGGATTCCCCTCTGTATGCTATGAATATGTCTTATTACCATTGGCTAATAAAGAAGCTGCTTCAGTCAATGGCTTAGCAGAATAAAGTCAGGCCAGAAATCCAAACAGAGATATATGGAGAGATTAGACAGAGTGAGGAAGACACCCCTCTAGCTGTTGAAGGAGAAGGACACACCAGAACCAAAGGAACCTTACCAGTAGCCCACAGCCTCATGGCAATACACAGATTGATGGAAATGGGTTAATTTAAGATATAAGAGCTAGCTAGGGATACGCTAGAGTCATTAACCAAACAGTGGCTTCTGTGCGATTATTTGTGTCTGAGCAGCCGGGAATGAAAGAGCAGTTTCATTACAAGATGGTGCACCAATGTAGGGCAACTACATCCACATAAAAACTGAGAGAGCTTGGGAAGGAGTTCCAGACACAAAATAACAAAGTTAAGCTTAGCTTCTTGGTAGGTGAATATTTTCAGATAGGCTCTGTTTGCTGGTGGCAAGCAGAGGTGTGATTTCGTTAAGAGCCAGTTTCCTGGTTGTCCAGCATGAACTGCTCTGGCTCTCTTGGGAGGTCCAAACACTTAGGGTTTGTGAACAAAGTGCTACAACTTGCTTAATGGCAATATAGACCCTTTTATCCCTAGAGCTGGGACAGTAAGCATGGTTCACAGAAGCAGTGAATATACTTCCATCATGTTGAACTGGGCAGGGCAAACAGGCAGGGCCACAGAGTTGGTCCTAGCCATGGCTGCTTAACATTTAAAAAAATGGTGCTCCTGGTCAGAAAATCATTACAGATACACAGTAGGACAGATTCAGACATAAAAGACCTCTGAACAAGACACTTATGTATGAAGGCTTGGGAGAGGAAAGAGAATATAGACAGTTATAAAATAGTAAATGATTTTTTAAAAAATGAAACCAAGTCTTTAAAGAGACAGTAAAAGTAATATAAAAGAGTACAGACAGACATAGATTAAAGGAGTAGAGAAAAACCACATAAAAATGGAATATACACAGAGTCTGGATTATGCATACTATTTTGTTTTCTTCAAATTTTTTGACTACAGAGAGACATTTGTTTCTGGGGGCTGCTAAATTAATTCAAGATAAAGGTATCTCGACTTTAAAATTTGGGTCCAAGGATATGTTGCTTTAGAAAAGAGGTTCTGCTTTTGTTTCCACAGAGAATGAGAAACTGTGGAAGCCTTCCAGACTAATGTGGTTTGATGGAAGAAGATCCCTGAAAAGTCTCTGTGAACCCTAAAATTACTTCACCCAGCAAAAAGCAGGAAGCAGTTTGGAGAAAACAATGCCCAGATTCCAAAAATGATTGTTTATAATTTTTTTTCATTTAAAGGGGATTGATTATAAGTGGTTAATGATCACAGTCAATCTCTTTCTAAAAAATGGGGTGGGGAGATATGATATAAAGATGAATACTTTGATTTGGTTTGGATCTTGGTCTATTGATACAAATTTAAGGTCAATTTTGCTACACTGTGTATATGTATATTTCTATTCTTCTTTAAGGCTTAATGTTTATGCAGCTCATTTAAAAATGTAATTTATAATTAAAAATTGCAGATTAATAGGTGGTCATTTATAATAGTCAAGCTTGTAGTCATGTTAGTTAGATTTTCTAGATATATAGAGATATATTTCAGATGGATAGCTGTTCTTCAAATCTTTTAAAGACATACAGAAAATGGCATTTAAAGTATTTTA
This sequence comes from Ondatra zibethicus, assembly GCA_004026605.1. Taxonomy (NCBI): domain Eukaryota; kingdom Metazoa; phylum Chordata; class Mammalia; order Rodentia; family Cricetidae; genus Ondatra; species Ondatra zibethicus. The sequence goes on from PVIU01005073.1 coordinate 82,091, forward strand.
AGAACTTAAGACTTTTCATGATAATAAGACACATCTCCTGGCAGCACCAATCTTCTTCAAGAGAATGATGGACCTTTAGCCTTTGAAGTTCATTAGCCACTTTGGCAAGAAACTGCTCTTGCCTGAACTTCTTGATGGTATACTGTATAAATTAGACTTGCAGGGCCCACAGAAAAATGACTGCTGAAGTTGCCTAAAGGTGAGACAGCCCTTCAGGGTTCCTGCTTCATGAAAGAGTCTGCCAGACATTCTGAAAAACACAAAAGAAAGCAACTGATGAACTTTGCCATTATAAGTCAGATCTTGAAATTTCCTGCTTCATGGAAAAATCTGCTGGATAGTATGAGCCTGTAGGCTGAAGATGGATGTCCCAACGTTACAGAAGAACTTTGCGTGACTATCCAGGCAGCAAGATATCTCTGTCAATTCTACAGTTTTGGAAGTTGCTTACAATGAACTTCCTGTTAACTTAGGTAATATTATATCCTTCTGGAGTCTTTGAAGAGTTGAATACACATAATTATAGTTGCCGTATTCCTTAGTTATGATAAAAGATAAATTAGATATGAAACTTTCCAAATACAAATAGACTAAATATTATAAGTGTAGTTCTTGCTTGATACCTGTTTTGTTATATGTAATTTTACTATGTTAAAGTTAAAACCTTCTTTTTATTTAGACAGAAAAGGAGAGATGATGTGGGATTCCTTTCTGTATGTTGTGAATATGTTTTCTTACCATTGGTTAATAAAGAAGCTGTTTTGGCCAATGGCTCAGCAGAATAAAGCCAGGTTGGAATTCCAAACATATATATATATGAGAGAGAGAGAGAGAGAGAGAGTAGGTGAATTGAGGAAGATGTCATATATCTGTCAAAGGAGAAGGACATGCTGAAACCTTAGGAACCTTAGCAGTAGGCCCCAGCCTTGTGGCAATACCCAGGTTGATAGAAATGGGTTAATTTAAGATGTAAGGGCTAGCTAGGAATAGGCTAGAGTCATTGGCCAAACAGTGTTGTAATTAGTAAAGCTTCTGTGTAATTATTTGGGTCTTAATGGCCAGAAATGAAAGTGCAGTCTCTTTCTACAGTTCAGTGATGTTGTTCTTTGAGATCTAGCTGCACTGTGCAGTCAAGAGCTCACTGGGTCACTGCACAATATAGAATCACACTGATTAAGCAGGACAGACATGCTTACCATTCTCTACTTGGTGACTGTGGGACTATTCCCATTATCTAGTTCTTAGGACACAGTGACCAGGGATATTGATGTACAATTTTCTTTCTCATGGAAATGAAGCTGTATGTTTCAAGTTTTAAGAAATCCCCTGCAGTTTTTCTAAATTTGGTATATTACAAAGCCAGTGCTGCTATGTGAGGATAGTGGTGATTTCAAAGGCAGGTCAATACTTGGCATGGAAGCTGGAAGTTGTCTCAGTAAGTCAAGTGGCTGCTGCCCAAATAAAGGGACCTAACTTTGTGAATCCTCAACACTTATATTAAATACATGGGAGTAGCTTATGTATGTAATCCTACCGATGGAGTGGACTGATTGGATAGACAGCTACGCTAGCCAATCCCTAAGTAATTGGTTCAACTAAAGAATCTATCTCAAAAGTTAAAGAAAATTAAGTGGTGAGAAACTAAAGAAGACGCCTGACATCCCTTTCCGGCTTCAACAACATGGACTCATAAACGTGTACCCATATGCACAATCACATACACATGTGAGGGTATATGTAGGACACCATATATGCCATAGGTACTAAGAAATGCTTGACATGATTCGTGTTTTTAATTTAAACAGTCTAGAAAGCATTCTTCTACATTTACTTGTAACAATCATCTTAACGGCTCACATATCCTTTTTGAAGGAGTATTTATTCAAATTTTGACCATTTGAATTAAGTCATTTTTATTGTTGGATTTGGGGAGATATTTGTATATTTCAGAATTCCAGCTCTTTACTAAGCAAGTAGTTTTCTGATAACTTCACTTATCCTTGTCTTCTATTGAGAATGTTTTTAGTAGTAGAAGCTTCCAATTAGTGAACTTGACTGTGAAAGTAACGCTCCCATAAATATAAGAAAAGGGATAAAGGTGCTTGTTTAAAGGATATTATTAAATGAAAAATTATCCTTGGCTTTTGTTGTAATCTTCCATGCCCTTTTTAAAATGGTCATTATTCTTTCTCATTCCTGATTTCGCTCACAGGGGCTGGCACACCCTGGTCTGAGGACTGATACCCTCTCAAATTGTGACGGGCTCTCAGATGACTTTCGCTCAATCATTTCCATGGTTACGCTCAGTCGCCAAATCACTGTGTCACTGGCTCTCTTTCATCCATATGCTCCTGCATCTAGATGCCCCTTCAAGCTCCATTGATTGCTACCCCTTTCTGTTGTTGATTCTAGACCTCAATGTGTTAAGCATTTGCCTCTCTTCCTCGCAGCCCTCTTCCTTCTCTCTCAAGCCCCATCATAAGACAAGAGCTTTCTGGGCTAGCTTCTTGCTGGTAGTTAACATACAACACACATGTCAGTGCAGAACACATCTAAATTGATTGCACACTTTTTACTGTCCGAGTGCAGTTTGGCTTTAGTGTAAAAATAGCTAGAGGTGAGAGCACACATTTAATTAAATTTTGTATGCATCTGATATTGTGTATAGAAACATCACCCAAGAGGTATAGATTTTTATAATGAGCCTTCTTCCTTTGGTTTTCTCTGACTTCCAACCCCATTTGGAGGCCTGTGCTGAAAGGCCAGATTGCTCTTTTCTTGTACTTTGAATTTTACAATAGGATTTCTTGCAAAAAGCTCCATCGGTCCCACTTGCTGTTAGCACAGCAGGATCTATCCTCATCATGCTTTGGAGCTCACTGTTCCCCTGAACTGCCAGAACAGTTCCTGACTCTCTTAATGAGGCTCAGCACCCCAGCCCTGATGTCAGTGTGAAGATATTCCTAAAGAGTTCAAGCGGTGTCTGGTACTCAGAGATACTCGGTGCCATATTGTCAATAAACATAAATATTTCCCATAAGCTAAGCAATGACCTTGAATCTGCTCAGTGGATTAACTAAAGGGCACTAATCAGGCTGTGTTTCCACTGATCGCCAGAGACAAATAAGGAGCATATGAGGCAGTTTTAGGGTAACTCAGTCCTTCAGGGAATAAATGCTCTCTCTTTATCCACCCCAGTGGATCTTTATCTTCTCAGTGTGGAGGCTACACCTTCTTCGCATATACAGGAGAGTTAAGTTTGGAGGAACTGAAGTGTTTCTCTTCTTTCTGTTTTCTTCTTGCCCCCCCCCATGCCCTCCTGAGGCCTTGGTGCAGGGATTTTGTCTGCTGTGGATGGTGTAACACTTGCAATCTTCCCTGCGCGCTCTGGCAGTGACAGCCTTCACCACAGATTAAACAGCTCACTCTCAAATCTGTGTGTTAAATCACAGGGGACTCCAGAGATAACAAAGAGAGGTGGGGGAGAGCTCAGATCTATCCTCCAACCTTAACATGGGTCAGGCAGGGACCCATTTTTAATGAAGTCTCTTTTGTCCTAGTAACATGTGGGAAAATGCTTTCTGGAGCTCCCTTTGCATGTGACTCCTCAGCGGGAGGACTGTGACTGAAAGAATATTGCCTAAACATTCTTTTATTTGTTCTTTTCTCAACCGTAACAGAGTTAAATCAGAGGCCCGCTTGGAGTTGTCTTCGTGAATAATCATTTTTACTTGCTATTTTCAAGGACAGACTGACTTTGCAATCCTTGACAACTTAAGTTGAAAGGGGTTATTAAAAGGCAGGGCTAGCACAAAGATACCCAACATGAGGAGGATGGGGAACGGAGCTTGGCAGAGCAGTGAAGGCAGATGGCTTCTGGGAAGTCTTAAGATCAGAGTTCTGACCTCTCTCTTGTGCTCACAGGGGGGTAGCATCCCTGAATCTTTTAGGTGGGCAGTCTCAGGCAGAGTATGTAACTGGTCACTAATGACTGGGCCACACGCCACTCAGGGATTGAAGCACTGGCGGGTTTAAGAGCTAACAGGAACAGGCACTGAGTTCTGCTTCTTGGGGCTTTGCATAATAAGTAAACGTGTTTGAGTATCAGATAAGCATGGAATGTGTCTGGGGGGAGGGTAACAATGAGGAAATAGATCCTCACTAGGAGAGTCAGGAGTGGGAACCAGGAAGTCCGGCTTAAATTGCACACTCATGAACATAGGACCACATGCTTCTCCTGGTAGTGAGGTCTCTCTCTCTAAGGCTAGTGAGTGGGGATGAGAGACTTGGTAGAGTTCAAGCTCGAAGTAGTAAGAACCCGACAAGAGTTCATCATGTTGAATCACAAAAAAACAATCCTGTTTCTGGTTTGTTTCTTTATTGTGGAGACGGGGGAGGGAGGGTAATGTAGTCCAGGCTAAACTTAATCTGTGGTCTTCTTCCTGCTGCCTCCTCAGTGCAGAAGTTACAGGTATGTACTGTTACACCGGGCTTACAACCTGTTCTCTTTATAGGTGTAGGTGGGTCTGTGTGTGTGCGTGTATGCATATGTGTGTATGTGTGTGTAATGTATGTGTAATGTATGCCATTACGTGTGATCTGTACATTCTTGGCTCAGCTCGCAGCCCAGAATGCCCCCTCTTTACTTTGTATACATGGTTCTTAATGGGTCAACTATAGACATCCAAATTACTCACCAATGAGTTCAGTGGCTTTCTGCTTTGGTATTTACAAACAAAATCATCAAACCAGCACAGAAGATGTCCTGCAGTAACAGCAAGGAAATGGGAAAGCACTTTGTAGGACAAGAGAAAAGACCCCTAATATTTCAGGTCACAGATGCAAGCCCACTGTAAAGTAGAGGGTCTCTCCAAGGTTTCTCCCCTTCCCTGTTCTGCAATCCTGAGAGCTTGCACAGACATCACACTTCCTCATTTAGAGCTGTGGAATAAAGTTGAACTGGACCACTAAACTAGAATGCTACATTTCAGTGATTTAAATGACAGAACTATTCTCCTAGAAGTGAAAGAGGAACAGGAAGAAATATTGAGCATAACCCTGGAAACAGAAAAGAAAAGTCAAATTTAAAAAGGTTTCTAGCACTGAATCTTCATAGATAATATAATTTTAAAATTGCGTTCACTGTGCAGCTTTGTGGTCTACAGTGTGTCTTATTAGCATTTTTGTGCCATGCACAACAATCAAGTCACTGTTGTCAATCTTCACTCATCCTGCCCATGCTACCGGTTGGCACACAGCTGACCTCAAGTTGGCCGACTTGACGGAGGTTGCACAGCTTCTAGGTCATGGTACAAGGATTTGAATCTCTTTCTATCCCAACAGGGACTCTACGGTTGGAAGCCTGTCAGAGCCTCTGCAGTGCTTGGTGAAGCACCCAGTGTTAGTCCCACCCTAGGCTCCTGAATCAGAGAATCTGTAAAGAATTCCCCCAATACTGTCTTTCTAACAAATCCCCAGACGGCGCCACATTCTCAGAGACCACATTCTGGAAATCGTGTGTAACTGGGGTGTTTGGCGGGGCAGGGCAGAGATCTAAGGACTGTAGTTGAGGATCCTTAAAACATTCAGACAAAATGTAGATACCTGAAGGCACTGGATATTTCGTCCATCACACCTTAAAATTCTCTACGTTGCTGCCAATACTCAAAAGCTCAGGGTCACAGGATTGAACCTGAACATGGGCTCGCCTGCCCCCATATAGCACTGGGACCTTCTGTAGTCTGAAGTGCTTATCTACTCCGTCGGGCTCTTCATCATAATACAACAAGTGCCATCCATTTGGGTTATTACGCTTAATTATTCAGCAGGTTTTGCTTTTTCTCCAGCAAGGATTTTATTTACGTTAGCTGTTGAAATTTCACAATCTGTGAGGAGTGTATCAGATTCAATTAGGCCGATGGCGGGGGAAACGATAGTATAAACAGATCACCATGGCTCACGCACCCTGCGGTAGCTTATTGCCAAGCGTGTGCTCATAGCCTGTGAATGTATAAGCTACTTTACCTTGTATGTCTAAAACAACACTATCTGGAAATCATTTTGAGCTTTTCAAATGCATTTAATTATTTAACCCTCACGGCAAAACTGTGAGGTAATACCCATTTCACAGACATGGAGACTAAGGCAGAAAGAAATTACAAAACAACTACGTTCTTTAGGTAGTAACCTAGCTTCATGCCTGCTGCTATGATAAAAGGCCTTGAAAAAAGAAAAGTAGGGGCAATCAGGGTTCCTTTCAGCTCAAATTCTCAGGGTAGAGCGCATGGCAGGAGGACTAAAAGATTGACAGCAATGGCTTTATCAGTGTTCATGATGCACAAGGGCTAATAAAACACACTGCAGACAATAAAGCTGCACAAGGAAGACCTAGCAGGAGCGTGAAAGAGCCGGTCACATCACACCCAGAGTCAAGAGGAGAGAGAGAAATGAACGTGTGCATGCTTCCTTGCTGTGGTAGCTTGTATGCAATTGGCCCCCATAATTCCAGAGGCAGTAGCACTATGAGGAGGTGTAGCTTTGTTGGAGTGGGTCTGGCCTTGTTGGAGGAAGTGTGCCACTGTGGGGGCGGGCTTTGAGGTTCCTGTGTTAGGATCCCGTAACCCAGTGCATCAGCAGACTTCCTGTTGTGGGAGAGACAGAGGACTCTGGGCTCCTTCTCCAGCTCCAGGTCTGCCTGCATGCTGCCATGCTCCCTGCCGTGATCAGAATGGACTGAACCTCTGAACCTATAAGCTGTCACTCAATTAAGTATAAGAGTTGCCATGGTCATGGTGTCTCTTCACAGCAACAGAAACCTTACTCAAGTTCCTTTTGCTCTATCCCTCTATACACTTGCATGGTCCAGGACTCAAATGTAGGGAATAGTGCCACTCATGATGGGCAGTTCTTCCCAGCTCAATGAATGCAATCAAGACAGTTCCCTACAGACATGCCCCTAGAGCAACCTGATTTAGACAATAGTTCACCAGTAGTCTCTTCCAAGAGGATCGGCTGTTCTGTCAAGTTGATAAATGAACCCACCACTCACTGGCAATACTTGGTAAAGCAGGAGGATATTTGACCCCAAACTACCTGATGTGCTTAACTAGATGTGGGACAACCCCCATCTAGACCCAAACCTCCTTTTCACAGACAAGGAAAGTCAGCAAATCATTGGTAAGATAATTAAGCCAAAGCTGGAGAAAGCTGGGTGTGTCAGTGCACAGCTGCCTCCCAGAGCCCACATTGGGTGTCTCACTGCTGCCTATAACTCTAGCTCTAGTGCAATACAGTCTGTGGCATTCACATACACGCACACACACACACACACACACACACACACACACACACACTTATACACACCAAACAAATAAACATACAAAAACCCAACTTCTAGCCCTAGCCCTGTAAATGTAAAACAATGAAAACTATCCAAGCAATGCTTTGGCAGTAAAACAGTATTAATCTGATTAAGTCTTCAGAACAGACTTTTTCCCCCATCTCCTGCAATGTTTGCTCTACCTGTCATGTCGAGTTACATCTCTTAGATGAAGATATTGTCTTCATCTTCATTATAGCGTCCTCATGACCTCACAGTTTTTAGGTACCAAATAAACACCGAGAAGCAGAAAGAAAAATAAGATGATCTAAGCCAGTGAAGTGTTTATCTGATGAAGAAGTAAACAGAACCATGTTCAGGAATTATAATTCAATGTTATGCGGGCTCTCATAAAGCTGGACACAAAGAGAAAAGAACTTCCTGTCACAATCTGAAAGATCAATTTGCTACACAAGTTAGGAAGGGACTGATTCCTGGAATTCAAAAGAAAAGCAAATAAATTTGTGTATTACATTAAATGGATGCCATAGCAACAGTGAGGGACCAGGGGAAGATGGGAATCCTGAGTCCGTGGAAATGCACATTTCTTGAGCACACTAAGGCAAGACTGCTGCCAGTGTTCTCCTCCATCCTTTCTGTGCTTTGTTACAGGAACTCACACCTTAGCTCCCCGCTTCCACATCTGTGTTCATGGGTAGTCATAACACAGTGGCTCTCACCTTGTATACAATTTGTATTGATTTTTCAAGGCTCCAGTAAGAGTGCCTTAATCCTCTGTTCTTGTGGATGGTGTAGAAATTAAAGGGTCAGCAGGTCCAGGCTTGAGGGTTCTAAGTAGAGCTAGTTCTAAGTTTCTGCTATTAATTTTTGTAGTTTCCTTGGTCCACATTTTAAAACTCTAGGTTGAACATAGTCGCTACCACTGCATGTGTGTGTTTGCAAATGTGCTCATTCTATGAAGACTCGAGTCATGTTGGGTGTGGGATCTACCCTGGTCCAGCACGATTGCCTCTCAAGGGATTCGTCTGCACTGACCACAATTCCAAACAAAGTCCCATCCTAAAGTACTGGAGAGTCAGGCATCCAACACACAGATCCTGGGGATGAGAACATGTGCCAGTTTGTGAAACCTGCTTTATTTAATAAGAATTTACAAAAGGTGGGGAAACGGGGTTAAAATAGTTTCACATAAGGGCCTGCTCTCTCTTGCTGCCTTAAGAAATCTGCCACATGATCCCGTGAACAAGTTGAGACTGGTCTGCTGGATAACGAGAGACACAGGGTCCACTGCCTTCATGACAAGCTGACAGTCAGCCACTCTTCATAACTCAGAGCCTGGGCTGAATGGCAGCTGACCTAGATGGAGAGTGCAGTAAAAACTAAGTCCAACTTGAGCTGCATGGAGCTAAGGAAGTCTGCTGTAGCCACAGAGTTGCAGTGTTGTGCCCAAGTTGAGAGACCACCGGAATCCAGTCAAGTCCAGAATGCAAAAGCAAGGTTTAATTCTTTCCAGCTAGCTGGGAGTTCTCCCATGTGACACAGCACAGTAGGGAGAGCTCCCGTTCTTCATTTGGGCTTGACATATATAGGCAAAAACCGCAAGCCAGGTTTACTCAGGGTCAAGGGGGTTAGTTTTGATGGGTACAGGGTATGGACTACTTCTGCATACCCCCTTCCTTCTTTAAGTGGCTAATTCTGCTTCTGTTCATTCCCCCACCCTCCCCTGCTTCTGTCTAGACCCACAAAGCTGGGTGTTGACAGGGGGCTAGCTGCTAGGGACAGTTGGTCTGCGCTTTTGCAAAGGTTCCTGTCTTCAGCCAACTCCTGATGCTGCAAGGAACTCATGGCATGTGTCCTAATCAGCTCCTTACAGTAGCATTTGGTTGAGCAGTCATGGATAATGCATTGTACCTGGAAGGGTATTAAGCAGGTTTAAGTTCTTAACTCTCCAGTTTTTCCTAAATTTCTTGTGCTGCTCAACAGCCAGCAACAAGAAAGTTTGCTGAAATCACAGACCACTCAGATTTGAGCCGTTCACCCGCACTGTTCCTGAGGCAGCCTCCTGGGGTTAACCAAGACATTTCTGCCATGAAAAGTGTCATAATACAGCACCCTGCTCTACTGCTTGGAAAAGGAATGAAAAAAAAACCACCTCCTAATTAAAGTCACCATTCCTCTTTAGAATCTAGAACACTGTCAGTTTAAAAAAAAAAAAGGTGCCAGTTATCACTAATTTGCCAGCCAGCAGATGTGAGCTACAGCTCAGCAAGTTTACCATCTGTATTTCAGATCTTAGATACATCAGTCATAACTTAATATGAATGTTTTTACTCTAAATATTTTATCACATAGATCCACTGCCTTGGAAGAGAGAGAACACTATGTCCTATTTGCTTTAACCTCGCAGCAGTGCAGAAAAACACCTTGTATGAATCACTCCCACCAAGCTATGCTTCCTCCTGCTCACACTAATGAGGGAAGGTTCATTGTCTCCTGAACAACTCTTTTATTGTTTCTTCTCAGAAACTTCCTGCCCTCCCACTTTATCATCTACCCTGCCTGCCCAACCCTCCTCATGTTCCTCTCTGCTAGCTATTTTGCCGTTTGCTGAAAACATCACATTTCCCATGACACGGAAGTATAGGAGGGCAACACTCAGGCGCCACTTTGACCTTGTTAAGGATTCTTGCATACACAGGCATGGCAGTATACTGCTATATCAACAGTCAGAATAAAAGCTCCAATAAACACAGTGTCCATCACCACCCATGAGTTTTCCATACCCAAGGCAGAGAGCACCAGAAAGCCTGATTTTTAGAGAAGCAGAATTAAGTAGAGTCAGAAATGTACTGGAAATAGAGTGGGACATCGCTGCTGTTGTGCTTCACCTGGGAGAACTATTCAAGTGCTCGAGAAGCAATTTTTAAGCTCCACTAAGTGCCATTAGCAAGATCGTGCCTGAGAGATAAAACAGCAGATACACAGGGTTCCCTTGCACATCTCAACCCTCACTTGGGTCTCTAGTTAGCTGTTGGTAAAACAGCTGAATGTGGCTGACCAGGTGGCCTGACTCCCTGTAGGTTCTCCCTGGCTCAGTAGGTACATGCCCCTCCCTTTCCCTGGAAAGTGCCTGGTCAGGAAGATGCTGGCAGTATCCAGCAGCCGCGGAGAATATGTGATCATTCCCTCGGGGTTTCTGCTGGTCCTTGTGTGACCCGGAGCATGCTTCTGTGATGGGCATTGCCACAGCAGAACGACTGTTTCTGGAGGAATTTCCATGCGGTGTGGTGGTTCCGTCAGCCCTGCTGCCTTGGTTTGAGAGCAGCTGGTCTACCAGTCTGTGTGCTGCAGATGGAACTGGGAGGTGCTGTGGGAAGCTTAGGTAGTCAGAGGTGAAGGTCAAATAGAATCTCACCTTTGGGAGGGACTAAAGTGTTTCTCACTGGAGCCTGTTTGCTTCTTGCAAGAAGGTTGTCTCAAAGCCTGAACTAGTCCCGGCCGCTCTCTTTGGCTTCTTGTTTGGAAACGAGATGGCTTATTTCCATAGGCATTCCCACCATTTGCTCTCAGCCATCAGGTGATGCAGCCACGCTTTTCTCCCCAGAGCCTGACCACTATGCTTGGATTTTCGCATCTCCAGCAATAAGGAAACAAACTACTTTCCTCCAAAGGCATCCTGCAGTAGGTGTGATACTATGGTACCAAAAATCATTAAATACATATAAGGCTAAGCCAGCACTTGAACACAAATTTGTGAAAACGTTCAAAAGATCATAATGTATCAAACAAGCCTGCAAGGTCCAACCCCAGCTTCTCATTCACTGGCAACTAATGTTCATTAATTTATTGCATCAAATCTTGATGTGTTTATCACACTCTGTCCTCGTGAAGCAGGACATGAAAGAAGGTGTCGTGTTTTGGCCCCTATACCTACATGGGAGAAAATGACTGGACATGTGCTGCCAGGAAGGACATTCTGCCATGAACACTTATTTTTATCACTTCCTAAATTATAAAAGACTATTAAATTAAAATGCTAAATTAAAGTTAGAAGAAGCACAGAACAACTTAAGGGTATAAAAAATGGGGATGCTTGGAAGGATGGAGCGAGTCAGAGAGTGAGCATTTTTGTTGTTTTTCTGCTTTGTTTTCTGAGACAGGGTTTCTTTGTGTAACAGCCGTGGCTGTCCTGGAACTCATGTTGTAGACCAGGCTGACCTCAAACTCACAGAGATCTGCCTGCCTCTGCCTCCCAAATGCTGGCATTAAAAGCATATGGCATCCAGCTCACACGGAAACTTAAAAAGTTATAGTTCAAATCTTTCCCAAAGAGATCTTGGCCATATATTATGTTCCCTCTATTTTGATTCCCCATTTGTCCCCTGCACTACTTTCCAAATTCATCTCTCAGTCTCTTGTTTACAGAATTAATAATCTCATATTAATTCATAGCTGTTCTTTTCTGCTTTCATGTGCGGAGGGTGGTGTGGACGTGTGGTGTATTTCTGTTTGCATGTGTGCGTACACATGGGAAACTGAGCTTTCGGAGGCCCAGGATTGATGTAGGAGTTACCAATCCTTAATCGAGGAAGAAGGGCCAGCCAGCTTGCTTTGGGGTACCTGTCTTGGCCCTTCTAGGCTAGGGCTAGAAACTCTTCTGTCACACCTACTCAGCATTTACATGGGTTCTGGGGACCCGAACTTCCGTCCTTGGCCCTATGTAGTTTAACTACTGAGACATCTCCCCAGTTCGAAAACTAAATTTTTAAAAAGAAAAAAATTTAAACATCTTAGCATTCTCACCATCCTTTTGATTATTTCCAAAGTAAGTTTCTATGTTTCAATTCATCTATATGCTTACCTACCTAGATCTCTCTATGTGTGCATGTATGTGTGTGTATAATCAACCTACCTATATGTATATGTGTGCATGTGTTATCTTTCTACATATCTATATAACTGCACATCTATTATCTACCTATTGATCTCTAAGTATATATTCACCCATGTATCTATCTACTTAAAAATCCCCATTTGAGGTCATATGAATTTTCCCATTTGAACAGCAGCAAAGGTGTGGTTATTTGCATCATTTGTCTTTCTTACTTCACACAGGTCGAGGATGCTTCAAGGCTTCATAAGCCACCATAGGATGGAACCGCTCATCCCTAGGGAGAAGACTCAAACACATACCACCTTCTCCATCGCTTGAACCCTGTCTGTCACTCTCTGCACAACATCAGTGACACATCACTGATAACTGAGCTCCACAGGTGACTATGTCATGGCCTCTAAGAAGAATCCACATTCCGTTTTGTGCCTCTGTCTTAAGCAAATTGTGTGCCTCAGTCATTAATTTAGGTGCCTGTCTCTTCTAAATTTAGAGCTATCTTCAAGAAATTGTAAACAATTGGGAATCATAAAACATTTATTGAAAAATAAAATTGCGATCTCGATAGCGATGATAGTAGTTAGCTTCTCTTACGCATTCCCTGTGTTTCATGTGGTTTTTGGCTCTCTACTTATGTGAACTGATTTTATAAATGCAACAGTTCTATGAGATAGCTACTATTATGATTGCTTTATAGATTAGGGAACTGAAGCACAGGATATCTGTTTAATTTCTAAGTAACTAAGATTCAGAGCCAGAATTTAGCAGCATCTGCTCTCATCAAGTAGTCAAACACTATTTTAGGCTGCCTTTTCTGAAGGAGTGTATCAAAAATTAATAAAAAATACAGTTGAGGAAAAACATTAAAGGGAAAGAAAAAAATCCTCGTCGACATACGCATTGATCTGTTGTCATACAGGCTAGGTCTCCATCAGACACACACACTGTCCTGTGGTCACACAGGCTGGGTCTACATCAGACACACGCACTGCCCTGTGGTCACACAGGCTGGGTCTACATCAGACACACGCACTGCCCTGTGGTCACACAGGCTGGGTCTACATCAGTGTTCCTGGAGTTTGAGAGCATTTTGATATACAGAGCAAAGGAAGTTTGAGCTCCTGATACAAGTTTGTCCTGGCCTAGAAAACGCAGCTTCATCACATAAGTCTTGTGAGAAAAGGCAGGCAAGAGAGCCATAAGGAGGCGACCCACAGCTGAATGTGAATGTGGAAGGCTTTTAAGTTGGTTGTGTTAGTTTTCTATCCCTATAATAAACACTGGGTGTAAGTATTTTTTTGTATTTATACATTTATTTGTTTATATTTGTATATATATACATATGTAATTACAATCGGTAAAAAAAGAAGCCAGGAATTTGAGGAACAATTGGGGGAGGGACAGGAGAAGGGTAGACAGAAGGAGAAGAAAGGGGGAAAGATTAATATTTTATTAATTCTTTAAATTTTTTTCATTTTACATACCAACCACAATTCCCCTTCCTTCCCCTCCTACCGCTCTCCCCTACCTTCTCCCAACCCATCCCTAATTCACTCCTCCTAAAGGGTAAGGCCTCACATAGGGAGTCTACAAAGCCTGATACATTAAGTTGAGGCAGGACCAAGCCCCTCCACTTTGCATCAAGGCTGATCAAGACATCCCATCATAGGGAATAGGGTCAAAAAGACAGCTCGTGCATCAGGGATGGATACTGGTCCCACTGCCAGGAAGCCCTCAAACAGACCAAGCTACACAACTGTCACTCACATGCGGAGGGTCTAGTTTAGCCCATGTAGGTTCCCCAGCTGCCCTCTAGAGCCCATGAGTTCCCACAAGCTTGGCTCAGCTGTCTCTGTAGATTTCCCCATCATGATCTCGACTGCCCCTTTGCTCATATAATCCCACCTCCCTCTCTTCAACTGGACTCCCAGAGCTTGGTGCTAGGCTGTGGAGTTCTGTATCTGCTTCCACCGGTTACTGGATGAAGGTTCTACAATGATAATTAGGGTAGTTCTCAATCTGATTACAGGGAAAGGCCAGTTCAGGCATCCTCTCCACTATTGCTAGGAATCTTAGCTGGGGTCATCCTTGTGGATTCCTGGCAATTTCCCTAGTGTCATATTTCTCCCCAACCCCATAATGGCTCCCTCTATCAAGATATCGCTTTCGTTGCTCTCGCACTCTGTCATTTCCCCAATTCGACTATCCAGTTCCCTCATGTTCTCACATACGATCCCCTCCCCTCTACCGACCCACCTCATGAATGAAGTTTGTTCTCGCTCTCAGCTGCAGGTGTTTGAGTCTATGATAATTGTCCCAAAGGCTTTTGTCCCGTGATGCCTCATTAGGAGGAATGTGTAGTAGAGCAGAAGTCCTCACAACTGAAAAGTAAACCCAAAGATAAAGAAGCTGGGATCACAAAGGACATGGCCCAAGTGATATGAGAACTCTCACTAGGCACAGTCAACCAAATTAGACTAGAAGGGATGCATCTTCTCAATGCCTGGGTTGTAGCCTGGAACACAGCTCTGGTTTCTGGCTTCTAGAACTACAAGGGAATACATTTGTTTATCAGGAAACAAATTCCAGGTAGAGGAACCAGATGGCATGTTGAAGGTCAGCCTGGAAGGAGCATGGTTTGCTGGATTAGCTGCTTTAGAGCAATCAGCATGTGTCCTTGCCTTAAGGCAGTGACTCGCAACCTTACTAAGGCCATGATGCTTTAATACAGTTCGACATGTTGTGGTGACCCCAACCATAAAATTATTCTCATTGATATTTCATATCTGTGGCTTCATTACTGTTATGAATTGTAATATAAATATCAGTGTTTTCCGACAGCCTTAGACACCCCTATGAAAGGAAAATGGACAGCAGTTTTGATGAGAGAAGGGACAATAATTATCATTGTGTTTCTTTCTTAAAAATAAGGCATAGTCTACATTGGAGGCTTCCAAGTCCTGGGAGATGTTGGCTTAGTGAGCTTATTTGAAGATGTAGTCTTATCTTTGAGGCAAACACTGATGGGAATGGAAAGGAGATTGAGGAACAGATGTGGAAGAGTTGGTATTAAGGAACTGACCAAGCTGGTAGATAGTGACATTTTGACTGGCAGAGGCCAAGAGGAACTACTGACTTCAGCTGTAATGCGCTGAGCCTGCATTGGGCAGAGCTGACTGCAGACAGGGCACTTGGACAGTAGATGAAATGATTATCCCTTTGCTAGGAAGCAGAACTCAATGACATTTATAATATATGCCTGTGGGCACAGTGTGTGTGTGTGTATGTGTGTGTGTGTGTGTGTGTAAGAAAAGCAATCCTGGGTAGTGGCACAAAGACCACTTTCGGTAGCTAGCGACAATAAAACATTTTCAAAATAATTACTCAACTGTGGTTTCCACAATTCATTATGGGAAACACTCTCTGGCTATGCTGAAGGGTTCAGTGTGTAAAAATACAGCCTATGTTTTAACTTCAGAGCTTCTGAAAGTGGGTGTGTACGGAGGCTTTCTAAGCTGAAGAGGCACAAAGGGAGTGGAAAGACTACAATTTATCTGTATGCAAGTCAAAACTTTCCCCAGAAGAAATAACCAAAGTGAAAATGAATGAAACAAATTGGGAACCCCAAGCAAATCAAGGATGAGTGCGAACCACCACGGTTGAGAACATGCATAAAAGGGACAGAATCCAAAGCCTTTAATTACAAGCCCTCAAATGACCTGGGCAATTCATGAAGTGGAACTAGAATAACAAACAAAAAAGTATTCAGCTTTCTCATAATACAAGAAACGCAAATTAATATGAGATCCCTGTCTTGCCCATAAAATTAGCAAACACTTAAAAAGCCTGGTCACATCCAATATTGCTTTCATAAACTGCTAATGGCAAATGAATGGGCCAACTCTTATCAACTTCCAGTCTATGTCTGGAAAGTTTTCTACATAAACAATTGAATATAAAACAATCTGATATACAGCTTTTTCAGTCTGAGTGCTTCCTGTAATATTCTAACATTCAGACACAATCTGAATGTTCAAAACCATTAAGAACACATTTCAATAGTATTGAATTAATATGGCATTATTGAGCAATTTAGACATTCATCTACAAAGTGTATGTTGTAACATGATTTTAAAATGATGCTCACAAAAGGTTTAGTGATTTTTAAATATTTAAATATTTTTGAGAACTTTGCACAAAACAAAGCAGGAAAAAGAGAATTAAAGGTTCATGCGGGCAAACCTCTCTATATATTATAGCATGGTCCTTTTGCTTGTGGCCTCACTTTTATCTAATAAGCATGCACTATTTCATAATATATAAACATTCAATAAATGTGTATTTATCTTTTATACGGAATTGCATTTGGTTTCCCCGTAAAATTTTCCAAAGAGGCCGTGTGGGCTTGACACTTGGGCCCCAGCTGGTGGTACAATTTTGTGAGTTTGAATAGTTTTCGTGGTAAGGCAAACTGGGGGAAGGAGGTCCTTGGGGTGATGTCACTGGGGGCTGCGCTGTATCCCTGGTTCCCTTTGTGTCATGAAGGCTTCCCGTAAGCTTTGAGATGAGCAACCTTCTCTGCCTCCCATCTCCAGCTGCCCAGACTTTCTGTTCACACACGCGACCAGGCCAGTATTTTAGCTCCACCAACATGGAGCCTAAATGAGCTGTGCTCCTTATGCTTCTCTGCACCAGGAACTTCCTAACTACGGCGAGAGAGGAAGCACAGGCACTGTCTGCTGAACTCAGGAATCGCATGGGCATAAATTCAGAATGAAAAGATGGCCTGAAAATATTGCTCAGAACATTTAATAGGAGCACATAATCAATGCAGGCTTTAGTAGAGACAGCTCTTTTATAATTTTTTAACAGTATACTTTTCTTCCCTCTGCCCCCCTGATCTCTCTCTCTCTCTCTCTCTCTCTTTCTCTCTCTCTCTCCTTATCCTCCATTTCTCCCTTTCTCCCTTCCTCTGTTTCTATCCCCCTCTCTGTATTTTTGGAATTTAACCCGGACCTCACACATGCTGGACGAATACTCTACCAGTGAGTTGCATCCTTGTTCAGAATCCTCCCCCTCAAATGTCTGTGTTCCTTTAGCTTGAGTCCTGCTTCAGTGTCTCTTTTTCTGCTCATTCCAGCTTAATGTCAAACATTTAGAAGAAAAGAAACACCCACTTGACTGACTTGCAAATTTAAAATATGTGAATTTAAAAGATGCCGTGTCATCAAGTAGAACTCAAGAGCGATCGCTTAAGGCTCTCCAAGACATTCACTACGAGGGAGCTGCACAAAACCAATATTTCTCATGCTTTGATTTCCACTCCTGTGTGGTGTTTCCTTTGTTATGCCAATTTTATTTTAAGTTACAACCGTTACTGAAATAACTGAAGAGGGGTTATTACAGCCGCGCAATAGTCCGGGTTATCTCAGCAACTGCTTGCTGCCTGATACAGACAGTGGTCACAGAAACACTCCTCTTTTGTGAGATGCTGTCTGTGGTCTAAATCCCTCCTTTCAAATTACAAACTACACACATAGTTTATATCTGGTCTTCTTGATCCTCAGACAGTGCTAGAAATAGGGAGATACTAGCCTCATTGAAGATTTACCTGGGATTTTTTATCTTCATCACTAAAACTCTAGTCAAATACAGCACAGCACTTTCGTGTTGAACTTTTCCTCCTTTGTGGATCGCAGCAGGTATCAGAATTATCGTCCTGCAGGTATGTCTATGCCCACCCCACCCACCCTCTGCGTAATGGTCTATTCCACTGAGCTCCTCATGCTTTAGAAAGCATAGGCATCACCTAACGCATCCTGTCTTCTCAAGAACTGATAGTTATACAGGCTGCTACAATGGGCACAACATACTCAAGAGGCGGTCACCATCTGTTCCATCTTCCAATTACAAAAACAAATGGAAACCCAAATCAAAGGCTTCAGAAATCCTGGATAATAGTTTCTGTTCTTAGTATCTTCTGCCTGAATTTTAATTCCCTTTGGAGCCAGTGGTAGGAAGAAGCATATTTTATTTCTGTCAGTGAGACACAATTAGAAGATTCACATCCAGCAATGAGAGAAAATTACTCTCTGCAAGATGCACATGGGCACATTGAACACCCTGACCTTCACTACATAGCGCAGATTTCTGCTTAGCTTTGCCAAGCTCGCACAATGCTGGACATGACATGATTAAGTTGAAACTCTTGGGGTTGCTGTTGCCTGGGGAACAGCAATGGGCTCACACAAGATGGTATTATAGTGGGCAATGGGCTCACACAAGATGGTATTATAGTGGGCAATGGGCTCACAGCAGGAGCGGAAGCAAAATAAGATGATTTGTATGTGTGCGTGGAGGGGTGGGTGAAAAATGGCATTGAAGGAGACTGAGATGAGAGGCCATGAGACATGGCTTTAAATTAATATGATTCTAAAAGGGAATTAAGGTAATGAAGACAGCATGAACTTAGAATACTGACGTGCAAGAAACAGGATCCTACTAACACACAGCCATCGAGTGGGAAAATGAGAGAAAAAGTTCTTTATTCGATGCCCTCATTCCCGGGGAGATACTGTACAATAGACTGGAACTCCTGGCATGTACCAATTACCTTTATAGTGGGCCAGAACTATTTCTTTCCCTGTACGGTTAATAAATGGCAGGTGGCTAGGGAACGGTAGCTGATTAGAGACGGCACACCCAGCACGACTTACTGCTGCCCTTCATTTTGTCCCATAAGCATCATGGTTTTCAGTGCTGTGTCTTTAGCTTCAAGCATTGCATTAGCATTCTCCGGTATCTGATAACACTCCCTAGTGTTTCCATACTCTCCATTCTTGAATATTATGTTCACCATGCTGTGGCTCAGAACAGATAAAACTAGGAATTTGGAGTTGATAGTTACTGTTTTGTTTGTTTCGTGAGTATTTTTTGTTTGACAATGGGAATGAAATCACACATGTTTGCAGCCTCAGCCTGTCCACAAAGGATTGACGCCAACTGAATGGTTCTTCTACCAGATGGCTTGTAGGTTGCCCAATAGTGGCGTCACACTAGGGTGTCCCCAGCTCGGATGGACCTGATAGTTGCACCTCTTCGGGAGAGTTTAAGCAGACTTTGTTGTTGGTTGTTTTAACTCTTTGACTCTTTACTCTTTGGGGGTATGCCACCCAGCTCCCAAATAAATACATGGCATCCTATCCTTTAGAATGAATGCCCAGCCTTACCTTGGCTTATTTCTAGCTGGCTTTTCTTTCTTTTTCTTTCCTTTGAGACAGGGTTTCTCTGGGTAGCCCTGGCTGTCCTGGAACTCACTCTATAGTCCAGGCTGGCCTCAAACTCACAGAGATCTGCCTGACTCTGCCTCTCAAGTACGGTTATTAAAGGCACACACCACCGCCCAGCTAGCCAGCCTTTCTTAAATTATCCCATCTATCTTTTGCCTCTGGGCTTTTATCTTTCTCTTTTTTCTGTATACCTTTATTTACGTTTCTCTGTGGCTTGCTGTGTAGCTGGGTGGCTGACCCCTGGAGTCTTCCTCTCCTCCTTTTTCTCATTCTTCCATCTTTTCTCTCCTTTTCTCCTATTTATTGTCTTTGCCTGACAACTCCGCCTATCCTTCTTTCTGCCTTGATAGTAGACATTCAGCTCTTTTTTAGACCAATCAGGTGTTTTAAGACAGGCAAAGAAACACAGCTTCACAGAATTAAACAAGTGCAACACATCTTTGCAACATTAAACAAATGTTCTACAGCATAAACAACTGTAACACATCTTAAAAGAATATTCTACAACAAGACCTTATTGTAGAGTCGTGGTTATTTCCCTCCACATTAGGAAGGAATGTTTTTGGTTTTTGACTAGTTACGACTAAAAGTTCAATTCAAAATAAAAGCTCTAAACACCGCCAGGAGACCCCAAAGGAGACAAAGTAGATGCCACATAGAACTACAACGGCCCCATCATCATAGCCACTAGAATGGAGCCTCAATGTCTAATACTAAATCACTAATTATTAGACTTGCCGACTGCTTTCTATTACTGCTCTCATTGTTATAATTTATTTCAGGCTTTCTAAGCAAAGGTGATGACAAAACAGCCCTGGCATGCTTACCTCGACTTTCTTGAGATGGAACTGGAATATAATAAAGAACATATGCACATTTAGAAAGTCTTTAACGTATGCATAATCTCATGAAACAATGATCACAATCAAGATAGAAAGTATAATTGTTTTCACAGGTGGTCTTCTTTCCTTTTTGATTTCCCTTGTTCAGACCAAAGACCCATCGCCTGGTTTTGCGTCACTTTAAACTAAGTGACATTTTCCGGAACTTAATGCAAGCAGAGTGATGTGATGTGACTGTCTTTCTTTCCTAACTGCCTTTATTTAGCATAATCAAAGTGCGATTCTCCTGTGCTGTGCATGCTTCATACCTTAGTACCCTTGTTACTCTTAGGGTGAGTGGCACATTGCATGGACATACAATGACTTGTTTATTCTTCTCATTGTTGATTGACACCTGGGTAGTGGTTAGAATGGAGCTATTTCCAGACGATTCTGTTGTGTGGGTCTATGTGTGCTGGATGTACACTGCAGGTAGTGTGCCTTACGTATGACTTCAGGAACTCTGACCAGCTCATTAGCTTTCTGACACATAGAATGAACACGCCAGGATTTCCAAGACCTGATGAAACTCCATGAGAGGGAATGAGCAACAGAAAACAGTCTCCTTTATTTATATGCTTTACTTCCCTAATTTTTTTATAAAATTAAAATAAAAACAATTTTTAGATTAATCAAGAACTATAACAAGGCAAATGCCTACATCAGTCTCTGATTAAATTTTATAAACTAACTGATAAAAGAACACAGCGAGACACAGACAATTTCGTTAATGACTCTGTCTCATCAATTAGAAAATACAAGCTTTGCTGTCTTTTTACCTTTTGAAAAGGTAGATGCATCTTTCAGTTGAAATTTGAATTCAATGTCTGGTTTCTATTCCTCTGGTAAATGTCCACTTATTGCTAATGAATAAGGAGAAGTAACAGATCCACAGAGCAGAGTACTATTCACCAATGAAAAGGAACTACAACTCAGAGAAAAGGTCAAGACATTCTGAGTAAATGAGATCACTCACAAAAGCCCACAGGTCATACGGATTCCATTTCTGAGAAAAAACATCAATAGATCAATACATATAGACAACAACCAGTGTTTTCTCATTCGATGAGAAGAGGAAGACGTGGGATGGGGTGTAGATACTTCAAACTATGAGAGCAATAGGAAGAGTGGCACTTGCTGCTCACTAACCCAGTCAGTGTGTATGACTGAGCTGGAATATTGTGCAGTCTGACTCACACTGACCACGCTCTGTTCCAACTCATGCTTTCTAGATACTTAGAAAAACTGATGTCCATTGTGGCTATTTCAACATGTTGATGAGGAAGCAAACACACACATTAAACAAAACTCAGCAGAGTGAGCTAACTCCAGAACTTCAGGAAGAACAGAGTTTCTGAGCTAGGCTAACCAGTTTAAAATTTAGGACAAGCGACTTCTAACCCTACGAAATCAACTAACCCTTTGCATTTTACATTTCACCTTGTAAGGCTGGGATAGAGCACAGTTGATGCAGGGCTTACATGGTTTACAAGAATTCTCAGTTTGAACATGGTGCTGCATAAAATTGGGTGTCCTGGTACAGTCCTCTAAGCCCTAGGGTCAGGAATTGGGAACAATGTCATCCTCAGCTACATAGTGAGTCTGAGGATGTCTACAGACACACATACACACAATGCAAATATAATGTTATGATAATACTACTTAGCTTACAACATTGAGCAAATAGCAAAGTACCAAACATGACCATTGGACCATACTAACTTCTGAGTAAATATAGGAAGATTTTCTCTCCCCAGGCTGTCCACCATTCTGAAACACATAGCCTTTAATTACACTCGACAACCCAAATACAAAATCCCTCTTCTACTTGAGACCCCAACATATGACTAATGGGGATATCCTGCCAGAATTGCAGAGCAGATGTTTATCTGGTGCGAATGCACATTCTCTACTTGGGACGATTCTACTGCAATTATGCTGTGTGGTGGAAAAGCCCCAAAGACCTATTCCAAATAAATGAAGAGAGAAAAGTGCTTTGATTCAAATGTCTGAGGTAAAATAGAAACTCCTAAAAATCCAATTAAAATCTAAATCAAAATATAACCTTGGCAGGTGAGAAGAGTGGAGTTGTGATGTCTTGTAACAAATATTTGTCAGCTGGGAGCTCAGGAATGTGTTACTGAAATAATAAAGTCTCAAGCGTGGAGTCATGTTGGGCTGCCCTTTGCCTCCCCCGGTGGAGGACTCGGACTATGCCAGTTCTCTTTATTACCTGCAGTTTACCTCCCAAGCCAGTGAATGACTCCGTATTTTCACTAGAGGATCTGTAATAGAAAATCCATTTGTGCCTAATCTTCCCACACAGCGAACACATGGGACACTTATTTCAAATTTCATGTAAGCAAATTCATTTATTCTGTTTTTCTCTGTAGAAATTAGGTTATCTTTTTTTCTGACAGGAAATTCAAGGTACAGTGTCTTTCAAGCTGTTAGACTTGTAAACAAGCCATAGCATGGTCTTTCATTTGGAAGCAAAGACTCAACTCAAAAGCCGGAATACATATACCAAAGAGAAACTGCTCCCTGGCTCTGAGAAGGGCCAGCTTGCTCTTCCCAGCCTTGAGAGCTGGGTGCGATGTATCTGCTGCTGGGTGTGGGGCATTGGTGTGGGAGGCGAACCAGGCCTGCGGAGCTGCATTCTTTGTCAGAGCGAGAGCCACATCATTCACCCTTGGCCATGTGTAAAGGAAAGTAGGTTCTTCACTCGGCTGGCATTGAACCACTGCTCCCTGAGAAGAGGCGCCATGTGGATCTCCCGCACAGAAAGACAGCTTCCAGGAGGTGTGTGAGCAGTGAGAAATCAGAGTAAATCACCGAGAATATCCCTTCCCACAGACTGCCTTATTTAATCACCTTAACAATTCCACCTTAAAGATGCTATCTCTCTTTATGAACAGAAGAAACAAGGCTGAAAGCCTCTTTCAAGACCTCATGCTAATAAAGCTTCAGAGTCAGATTCGCTTAGAATTCCAAACTGGCACAGCCACAGATATTTCCATACTCATTCAAATTTTAGATAAATTTGACAATCAGGAGTCGAAACATTTTGTTTAAGAATGCAGAATTTTGAGTGACAAATGACTGTCATTATGAAAAAAAGAATGGTGACCTATTATTTTACAAAGTTGTTATATATGACATTACATATTATAACATGTATCATATATGCATTCACACACATGATGACATGGCTAATGTGTCTGCGTGTGCATGAGACTTTATATTTGTGGGTGTGTACGTACTGAATATCTTTGGTGGCATGTGCTACAGTCCAAGTTGCTCCATCAGGTGACACACAAGATTCACTGTGAGAGGCCATGCTAGGCAATGTAGTGAAACCCCATTTTCAAAAGAATATTTAAAAAGAAGCAAAACACAACTAATCAAATTTCAATTATACAATATAGTACTCTTACCCTCAGCCACCCAAAGTGCTTTATATTTCCATGATTTATTTACTTTCTAACTGAAAACTCTTGTTTTTCGAGCAAACCTCTTCCCATTTTCCCAAAGCTGTTGTGTCAGCTTTCACGGGTCTGAGCTGTCCAGAGGCCTGCCACATGTGAGTTCACGCAGCATTTGTTTTCCGTATAGCTTTGTCCACTTAGCACAATGTGACCAACCCACATCCTTTACTTCACCGGCATCACAAATGGTGAGTGATCTCCACCGTTCACCCTCAATGGCACTTAGATCATTTCTGTATCTTCGGTCTTATGAACATGTTGAGATGAATATATAGCTTTAGATGTCTCTGAAATACTAATTTTGTCTCATTTGAATATAGTTCTAGAGGTACGATTGGTATATTATATATTGGGTCTAATTTTATTTTTGATTTTTAATAACATTTTATTAGATCTTTAAGAATTTTGTACAATGAGTTTTTGACCATATTCATCCTTTCTCCTGATGCTCCCAGATCCACCCCCACCTTCCTACCCACCTCGTTCTGGTTTGTGGTTTTTTTCCCCATCCTTCAAATCCAAATTTGTGCTGCCCATATATTCATGGATGTGTAGACTTCACCTACCAACACTCTTAAAGAGAACTGACTCTCCCTCTCCTAGTGGCTACCCATTGCCAATACCTCCTTAAATTAGGGGTGGGACTTCCTGCCTACTTTAGTCTTTGTGCTGGGATTTGATCTTCCCTGAGCATGCAAGGAACATGTGCATGCTGTCCCAACTGATGGGAGTTTCCACGTTCAGCTGCCCGGCTGTGTCTGGAAGATGCTGTGGCTATGTAGTCATTCTCCACCTCTGACTCTTACAGTCTTTTTGTGGCCTCTTCTACAGTAATCCTTGAGCCTTGGAAGAAGGGAGGAGTATATTATAGACGTTCCAGTTATGACTGAACGTTCCACACTCTTATTCTCTGCATCTTGGCCAGTTGTGGGTCTTTCCATTGATCACCAACTATTGCAAACAGCACCTTCTCTGATACACATTCAGAGATGCATTGATCTATGAGTATAGTAATTATAGATCTGGATGTAAGACCAATGTTAGTACAGTGGGTCTATTTTTAATATTAATGTTTACACTATTTTTGTATTAGCTGCAGAAACTTAAAACACTTCCCACTGAGGTACAAACATTCTCCTTCTCCCACGCCCTCAGCAACACTTGTTATCACTTCTCCGTTTGATAATAGCCAGCATAACAAGTGTGAAATTTATTTCATGTGATTTGTCACCACACCTCCCTGGTGACTAGTGATGCTGAGAACATTTTCCTAGAGCTACGTGATGGCTTTTTCCACTGAGAATATCATTTGCTTCCTTTGACCTCTTTTTTCTTTTGTTTTATGTGATGTCCTCATATAGGTCATATATACAATCCCTAAAGGTAGGTGCCTGAAAAATTTCTTCCACCAGTCTGTCGGCTGCCTTTTAATTTTATTTCTCTTTTACTGGATGATGCAATACCATTTGCTTATTTCGGTTTTTCTTGCCTGTGTCTTAGTTCATGGGCAGAATATCATTGCCAAGGTCAATATCAAAACAACAACAACAAAAAACTATTCCTGTTTTCATTCTGGGGTTGGAAAGTTTCAAGCCTTCCATTAACTCTTCAACCCACTTCTAATATTCTTGTGTATGGTTTCTGTAATGGGTTCCAACATTCTTAAATATTTTTCCTGATAATATTTATTGAAGGGTTTGTCCTTTCTTGGATTTCTCATCAAATATTAGCAAATTCTATAAAGGGACTTACTCCTATATGCTCTACTCTACTACAATGGTCCCAGTATTTTTGTTTTTTAAGGTCAGTAGCATCTAATTTCTGTCATCACAGCTTTAACTACAGTTTGAAAGAGCGGAATGCAACATTTCTTCCTTGTTCTGTGTGTAGTGAGGTGTCTGCAGCTCTCTACAGGTCACAGGACTTTACAGTGCCTGTGGATGCTTGCTGGAGAAGTGATGAGGGGTTGTGTTAAATTTGTAGACAACCTTGTGTACTGTGGGTATTTTAGAAGTCTTAATTCTTACTGGTTATTTTTTCATTCATCTGAGTCTCTTACAATTATTTTTACCATGCTTACTTTCAGCATTCAGTAGACTTTATACCTGCTTTGCTAAATTTATTCCTAAGTTTTTTATGGTTCTTGATACTATCATAACAAGATTTTAACAAGAAACCTTCTTTCCAGTTATCTTGCAGTTGGTATATATAAATCAATGGGTTTCATGTTGATTTTTATCTAGAACTTCCCTGAACTTGGGAGTTCTGGAAATTTTTGGTGATGTCTTCTGGGAACAATAGACAGAATAATAAATCTTCCCAAAGGCAATCCTTTAGGAAAGAAAAAGATGCTGGTAAATAACAGCAACCACATCCATGATGCTCTTCATTGAGATGGAAGGAAGCTGATCAGCCTCACAGTTAGAACATGAGGTTCTCTCATATGTGAATGAAGCAATTCATTTCAGAAATCAAAACACTCCCATCCAAGTGGGGCCAGAGGATGGGATCCACTGAGAACACAGTGATTTGATGCTAGCCCTTGTGGGAAGAGTCTTGATGTGTTCTCTCTGAGATAATTAAAAATATAATCTCACTTGAAAGTAAAGAAGCCAGAGCTCTTCACAATTTGTGGGAGTTCTTCCTTTCCGCTGGCACAGTAAGGAGACCCTTCCACACATTTGGACTCCACATCTTTGTTCTTGTCCTTGAACATTTTGGGATTCATAACCCTGCCTCAGTCTGCTCATTTCTGGTATCAGAACCATGGCAATAACATTCTACTCCTGAAACTTCATCTTTTTTTATCATAATGACCATCTTCTGCATTGTAAGCTAAAATAAAAGCGTAATGGACATTCCTTATCTCAGAGATACATTCTGAGTGGACTCTTTTGGAGAGCCAAAACTATTTGGATGAAGGACATAGATAAGAGAAAGGTAGAGAATGAACATATCCACCAGAGCCCTTTTGAATGTTTAATTGTTTCACTTAGGGGCATGCAATTATTCTCGAGAAAGCTACTGAGACTTTCAGAATAACTGATGTTACAGAACCACACACCTACTGTTGACACACTTCTAAAGCCCCAGAACAGTGGGCCCTCACCCTCATCTTCCTTGCCATTATGTTCACATTGGATTTTCCTCCCTGCTTGCAAATTCCTTTTTAGGTTTTAAACCAAAAAACATCCTTCACTTTTCTTTTCCCAACATGACAAATAACGCCTTCTCTGCATCTCCATTGTTTCTGTCACCTCCTGATCTAAATGACACTGGCCAAATGACCAGTACTCAGATTTAAGATTCATTTTCAGCCGGGCAGTGGTGGCGCACACCTTTAATCCCAGCACTCAGGAGGCAGAGGCAGGCAGAACTCTGTGAGTTTGAGGTCAGCCTGGTCTACAAGAGCTAGTTTCAGGACAGCTAGGACTATTATACAGAGAAACCCTGTCTTGAAAAAACCAAAACCAAAATCAAACAAAAAGAAGATTCATTCTCTGTGCCCTTCCACTATCCGATGAACTCAGCTCCTTGCAAGACTGATGGATACCAGGTTTTGACAAAGGGGATTTCTTCTCTGATCTCTAGATTAACAGATAGAATTGACTACTCAAATATCTGCTTTGGTCTAACAGGCCAAACAGACACCCAACTCCAAACTGCCCCTCTCCAAGCTCTTCCACCATCATCTCCATTTGATGCACAAACTCCAGCTTTCTGTTTTTGCAAGAAGAGAGTTTAGAATCCTTTAGCTCATGCGTTTCACTTTTACACCCACAGATCCTGTCCCCAGTGTGTCATTATGACATTGTGCACCTCCCTATAAAATATATCTAAACTCCACACCTTGCTGCACGTGTGCCATTGCCTGTTGCGATTCAGCAGATACCTTCCTTTCTCTTTCCTGTGTATAGACAGTTGCCTTTCTTGTTGCTCTCTACCATTCTCCCAAATGCAGCAATTTCTAGCCTCCTTTCCCCATAAAATACTTCCCCAAGGCTGCTTCAAAATCCTTTGTGCGTGTGTGCATGAATGTGTGTCTGTCTGTCTGTGCAGGTACACATGTACATGTAAACATGTGTGTGTAAAAACCAGACATCAATACCAGTTGTCTTCTACAATCCTTCTTCATTTTATAATTTGAGACAAGATCTGTCACTGAGAGTGGAATTGACTGATTCCACTAGACAAACTGGCCAGCAAGGCCCATGTGTCTGCCTTTCTTTAGCCCACTGTACTGGGCTTACAGTAAGTACTACCATGTACGGCTTCTTCCATGGGTGTTGGTGATATAATTTAAGAGCCTCATGCTTGCATGGCAAGAACTCTACTCATAAAGCCTCCTCCCTAATCCTTGCTTAAATGCTTTAATAAAGGTTTATAATATAAATAACTTCATCCCTAGTACTCACAGAACCAAATCACAATGAGATGTGTTTATAATCTCAAATTCATTACATTTTTATGCATTGTGTTCTTCCCCTATCAAAGAGGTGAATCTCTTAAAGAAGAGATTTTTTTTTAGAAGGATGCTTTTTCTGGCCAACAAATTATGCATAGAACAGATTTTCAACATTATTTTGCAGAGTGAATGGATTTGAACAGCAATGCAGCTATAGCCCCACTTTGTAGTGGTTGAAGTGAGAAACATCCCCTTTAGGTACATGTGCTTGAATGTTTGGTTTGAGTAGTTGGGTGGCACTGTTTGAGTGGGTTCTGGCTGCAGAACCTTGCTAGAGGAAATATTTCACTGATGGTGCTCTAATAATCATAGCCATGCCCCATGTCCAGTTTGATTTTTCTGCCTTCCTCCTGTGGTTGAGGATATGATTTCTCAGCTTCCTGATCCAATCACCTGCCGTCATGTCTCCACTGCTGCTATGGATTCTTACTCTGGAAACATCAAGCCAAACAAACTTCTTTCCATAAGTTGCCTTGGCCCTGTATTTTGTCACAGCAGCAGAAAGTCACTAATACATCCATGGTTATCAGTGAGCATATTGTATCATTAGCAGAAAATAACTAATACATCCATGGTTACCAGTAAACATATTATAACACCAGGTTCTTCTTTGATACAAGTCTGAATTATAATCCTGTTTATATTTGGTTGGTTAATAAAGAATTGGTGAAATATAGTGGTCTTTATTTTGTTTCTATTATTAGGACCACAAAAACCAAAAAAATTTTTACATGGATGAAATAATCCTCCATGTGTTATGGTTCTGTCGCATGTCAAGTGCAGTAGTGACTTAAGCTGTTCTTACAAGATAAAATATTAGTCTCACAGTGAATTTGAACTCTAAGACCTAAATCTAATTATATTCTCAGCAGTTTAAGCCTTTTGCGTAGTAGTTTGTTCAAGTTATATGACCAAGTACATAGACAAAGCATGCTTGACAATAGGTATTTATTCCTTACAGCTCTGAGCTTGGAAATTTAAGACCAAGGTGCAAGGGTAGCAGGCTCTTGGTAAGCCATTCTTCCGGCTTGCAGATGGCAGCTTTCATGCTAACTTCTCACACAGAATAAAGAACCCTTCTCTCCTCCTCTTTTTTATAAAAGCTGTTCCAATATTGGTTCTCCATATTGCTGACTCATCCAGATCTGCAGTTCTCAGGGACCCCATTCCCAATTGCACCATGTGGAGGGTTATGATGTTATCACACCAACTGATGAGATGGGTGTACACTCTAACATGATAGGTAGGTTCTTGTCACTCAAATCCCACAATTTTATAGTCTGGCTTCTTCCAGTCTCACTGTGCTGTTTTGCCTGTTTTTTCAAACATGATTCTGGTCTGTGTGTTCTTGTTTACTCTCTTTTTGCTGAGGCACAGACCACTCCCTCCTTCACTGTGATTCTCAGCTGGAAATGCCCCAATTTGCAACTTCCTCCAATTAAACCATTCCCATTCCCCCCCCCACATCTGGTAGCTCTGCTATTTCTTATTTACTAGAAAAATCCCATGGTCATGAAGATTATTATAGAATCCTTATTATCATTTGGGAGCAATCACTGGGCACTTAAATTAGTTCTCTAAAAGCAAAGGGTGTGTTTGTTTCTGCTGACTCGTTCTCCAACCTCAGCAGTCCCTGCCCATGGGTGTCCAGGAACTCTGTGAGGATTGTAAGGGCTAACACTAATGCACCTTGCTCCCTGTCAGGGCACAGAGATGTCTGATAAGCTAAAGCATAGAGGTGGATTAGTGGAGCTGATTTTGCATTTTATCCATTACTGGATACGGCACTCTCTCTCCTCAACATTCCTTTTTAAGGATTTGGTGGACAGGGTAATTTGTATGGTCTTGAGCAAGTAGTTTATTTCCTGTGAGCCTCACACTTAATACATACTAAAAGAACACCTCATGAATTCTTAGTGAATATAAAGAATGGAAATGAACGTGTATGGTTTAAAACAATAAGAGCAAGAATAATCTAATATCCCCTGTGCGTTTTACAGCTTTCAATGCACCAAACACTGTTAGAAGTAAGTTTATATACTTTTATTGTTTAACCTTCTGAAAATCTATTACCTAGTATAATAATAATTACAATTCACCGCATGATTTCTGCAAGGCTAGGAGCTACAGATGGTCACGAGCTGCCACCATGTGAGTGCCAGGGACTGAGCCAGTGTCCTCTGGAAAAGTAGCCAGTGCCTTTAACTGTACAGTCATCTCTCCAGCTCCAGGGTTAGAAATGTTATAAACTTCACGGTTAGCTTTCCAACTATGAAATTGCTTGTGAAAATAATGTCATATTTCTATTTTAATTTGGACACAGAAGGAAGGAGATAAAAAGGGAAGGAAGGACAAAAACTAGACAGCACGAGTGGAATTTGCGGTTACTCTTCCTGTGAAGCTCACATACACTAGACTCCATTCAAATAAAGTCCAAGGTTCAGTCTGCAGACCGTGGGAGTGACTTCCTGATTGTCTGACAGCATCACATGAACCATGAACACAGGAAACATTTGTTTTATTCAGAATGCCACAAATATTGCCTAACACAAAGCCAATTTTTAATAATGCTTACATAACACAAGTGTTGGTGCTACCAGGTGAGATGGAGCTAAGACTAACCCAAATCCCTTGAGCTGCAAAATGGGAGACCAGCTCCATGCAATGTGCTGCAGATATGCCTAAAACCAGCTAAAGACTTGCTTTGTTAGATAGCATATTAATTAATAACAATTTACTAGCTACCTCTCCTTGCTGTTTGACTGACAAGCTTGACCTGGCTCAGGAAACCTGCCTTAGGGCTTTGAAGGTTTCAAAGGGGGAACATATACACAAATCATTTCAAGGGATGATCCACTTCCTTCACAGCAGCACGGTGCTATTCATGAAGTCCCCAAAGCAAAACGTTTCTGCACGGAGCAAAATAAACAGCTATGTTTATGAGAGGGGTAGAATCAGTAAATCCCCAGCATGTAATTGCTTACAAGGAGACTGCAATGTTTACACAGAGGGCGCCAAGCAAACAGGACTGCTGTAGGAAGGTGAAGGGACTGACTTTGTTCAAACACCAAAGGGAAAGGGGGAGTTAGTTAATTAATGATCTTCAAGACATAGCTTTGCTCTAGTACCATAGGTGATGATGGCCCCTGCTTCTCCATTCCGAAGAACTTCAAGGGCAGAGCAAAGCAGGAGAGGTTGCTGTAGGTTAGATTACGCAAGTTTTAAGTCTTCCCTCAGTTGGAACAGAACAGTTTTTAAATGTCTTCGTATGAGCAGCTTTAAAGGAAGCTAGCCTATTGCAGCCTGTGAAGATAAAATATAGGCCTGTTCAAAGGAAAGTCTCAGCTCATCACCTCAGTAGCCTACCAACTTCCTGCCCAGGTCCGAGATTAGGGCCTTTTATTTGTTCCAATCCTTGATGACCTTTGTGGCTATTAGCTCTGTGGAAATGATTATCTCCCCTTTGCAGGGTTACTTTACTCAGGTTGCCCAGGTGGCTTCAGAGCTAACATAAATGCAGATCTGGTTTAGATCAGAAAAGATACTCGGATGTCACTGTGATCAGGACAGTGACATCAGAATATGAAACCTGGATCTGGGGCCTGAATGATGCATACACAGCTTGTTGGTTCTGGTGGTTTTACAACTAATTGAAAATTCCACTATCATATGGTATGTATGTACTACTGCTCTATGATCTTCCACCATCATATGGTATGTATGTACTGCTGGTCTATGGTCTTCCACTATCATATGATATGTATGTATTGCTGGTCTATGGTCATCTACCATCATATGGTATGTATGTACTGTTGCTGTATTGTAGTCCACCATCATATGATACATATGTACTGCTGGTCTATGGTCATCCACCATCATTTGGTTATGTATGTACTGCTGGTCTATGATCTTCCACTATCATATGGCATGTATGTACTGCTGGTCTATGGTCGTACACCATCATATGTATCTTTTTTATTTCTGGGCAAATACTTTTAACTTATCATCTACTTCTTTGTTACATTTTGTGATTTCTTATACTCTTTTGATTATATATTTCCATATAGTATACATATACTCTTTACCATATGAACATAGTGTATACTGCTTGGTTGTGACGCCTATCTTTCCAGCTACATTTGCAATTAGCTGCTCTGGTGATGTGAGTGGTCCCCATGGGCTCGTATATTTGGATGTATAGTTCCCAGGTGATGGATTATTGGGAAGGATTAGGAGGTGTGGCTTTGTTTTAGGCAGTGTGTCACCGGCAATTGGCTTTGATATTTTCACAGACCTTCCTACTCCCAGCTAGCCTTCTTCCTGCCTTGTGCTTGAGGATCAAATGCAAGCTCTAAGCTACTGCTCCAGTGCCTGCCTGCCTGCCTGCCTGCTGGCCGACCTGCTGCCATGATCCTCACCATCATCATGGTCATGGACCTTAACCCCTAGAATCACATGTCTCAAATTAAGAGCTTTCTTTTATAAGCGTTGGTGACGGTGTTTTGTCACTGCAATGGGAGAGTAAGTAAGACAACTGTGGTACTTTGGTTGTCAGAAGAAGTACGCTTCACAAGTCAAGGTTCCCCTTTCTGCTCCACAGACTCCATTGCTAAACATTTATAATGCACTTCTGACTGACTAGGGTGGTTACTGAAAATTGTTTGTTTCACAGAGAATAAAAACATTTAACCAGTGGATATAGAGAAAGGCCATTGACTGTAAATGGCAAGGAAGCTTCTTTTGCAGTGGTATTGATGACTGTAGGCTCATAATAGAGAAGGAGAGACCCAGAAGTCTTCTGTGACAAACTCTCATCCCCACCCCTCCCAAAAGAAACAGTCTAGACAGAAAGCTATTGGAAAGAACTTTTAAAATTGTGATACAGTTCCTGAAGTGTAGCTCTTTGCCGTTGATGGCTCTGGCTGGGGTGAGGGTGGGAAAGGACTCAGTTTTCTTTAATGGTCTGACCACTGAGTATTTGACCATGCTCCAGTGATTATATGGGCAACACAAATTGCACTTGGTTCTTCTTCTTCTTCTTCTTCTTCTTCTTCTTCTTCTTCTTCTTCTTCTTCTTCTTCTTCTTCTTCTTCTTCTTCTTCTTCTTCCTTCTCCTCTTCTTCTTTATGGGAGGAGGTCACAAGGGTGGGGGGATGGACCTGGGAGAACTTGGAAGTGAATTATGATTGGGGTACATTATGTGAAATTTCCAAATAATCAACACCAACATATGTTGGGCAAAAAAGGAAGGCAAAGTTTCTAGAGTGAGTGAGTTAATTCTAAGCCATTCTTAATTCCAAACGATTCTCAAATGCTCTACAACAAAATTATGAACTTTCATGATAAATAACAGATTATCTGCAGTCTTTCTTTTCCATCAAGTGTTTACCATGTTGTTTACAACTTGGCATTAGGCCTTTTCTAAAAAAAAAAAAAATTGCCTCCTTGGCTGAACTGACATATGGTTGCACACTCCTGGCTCCATGTGTTCAGTAATTCTTTCCAAGGAGGGCTTCCCAAATTCACTGACTTGCAACTATGATTTCCTTGGATGGACCATGTCATCAATTGCTATTTTTTTTGCCAACACAAATTGCATCAGAATGTTTTAGATATGACTAGAGTTAGGCTTTCCACACAGGTGTGATAAGGACAGTTGGGTAAGTTCATCCTCCCCGATCAGTGTGCCCATTTTAAACTAGTGATACCACAGAGAATCTGCCTGTGGGGGCATAAAGACCTCAGGATGAAATAGGGGGAAATGAAGCAAGGAAATGCCTGGCCTACAAACATTTACATAATGCTAATTCATATTACCTCTCTTGTTCCTTACTTTCTCCACTAATATATAGAAGATTTCTAGGGCTAACACCACCCCAAAGGCAAGAAAACCAAGAATTCTCCCAAACTAACCTAGTGGAAAAGGGAAGGTGTATTTCAAAGTCCTGTGTTCACCCTTAGAAACTAAAAGTTACCTTTGATTTTTTTCAGAGCTCCAGAGACAGCCTGAAGTTATATTTGAGGGAAGAAGAAATTCTGGGGTTATCCCCTTTATAGTTAAAAGAGACTTTTGAATGCAATCTGTTCTTTCTACAATAGCTTGGGGCTTTCAACAGAAAGGAAGAGAAGGAATATTGAATTCAAGTTTCTATGGCCTACTCTTCCATTATTAGCAACCTTTTGAACATTAGCTCAGATGTAGTGTTTGCAGCCCACTGTCATGATCTAGCCTCAGGGTCTAAATCTGTGGGGTGGAGTCCACTCTTCAAGATCCTGAAGACTCATATGCATTAGGCAGAAGTGAATATCTAGTTCCTGCCTTCCTTCTTGTGCCCACCACTGAAGTATACACTGTCATTTTACATGGACTATTAAACAATGGAAATCACAGGGCCCCAGCTGACAGTTCCCAGGAAAGTTTCAGAGCCTTTACAGGTGCAAATGTCTGTCTTTCCTCTAAACAAACTAATTGGATATTCTATGAGCAGGGTCTAGTGTGGAGTATCCAGTAGTGAATGATGTCCTTGGAAGACAGTGAAGAAAACAGAAGAGAAGAAAGAACAGGACAAGATGAGGGAGAATCAAAAGGATACCATTGAGAGAGAGACAACAAGGAAAGACATATCCTTTACATGTTTCCAATAACAAATTAAACAGACATCAACCAAAATATACTTTAGTCTGAGAAAGGAAGAGAGTGAGAAAGATCCCTTAAATGTTGAACATCTATGCTGCAGTACACTCACCAACCTGTACGCATCAGTTTTACTTTGGTTGCCCATCATGTGGTTTCTTTTTTTTTTTTTCTGAAAAGCAGCAAAAACTTCCAACACTTGAACTAAGTCCTAAAATCTCCTTGTTAAGTGCATTATGCTGTAGAAAATCAAAATGTCTCCCAGGTGTCCTGCTTGAAATCCTACCACTTAAGGGCAGATCTTGAATTCCTTACCTCATTGTTTTCTAAAGAGAAACCTTTGATCTGGCCTTTTGCTTAGCACCTGCAGTCTTCTTACTCTTTCCCATGATATGTAACTGCATACGTAAATCAATGAATATTTTTACTGTAAGATATCATGTAGCATGAATAATAAAAACCCAGAGACAGATCTTGGGGTTCAAGCTGAAAGAGCAAGAAGCAAAGCAGCCAACCATTAGAGAGCTCTTACCTTTACAAAATCTTCAGATTGAAAAGAGTGAGTTCCTGTCTCCTCCCACCTTATATTCCTCTCTCCACCCAGCCATAGCACTCTTGTCTCTACCTCCCTAGTGCTGGGATTAAAGTCGTGTGATCCCAAGTACTGGGATCACCTTTATGTGAGCTCGTTTCCCTTTCAGACAGATCCAATCTCATGTAGCTCAGGGTGGCCATGAACTAACAGAGATCCCCCTGTTCTGTCTCCGCAGTCCTGGTATTAAATGTGTATACTATGACTCCCTGGCCTCTAGTGGTTAACTTTGAACTCTGATCTTGAGAAAGCCTTGTTTATTAAAACACAAATAAAATATCACTGTAATATCAAACTATGGTTAAATCTAGTCACGCTTTTTTTTAAAGAAGAAAATAGTTTATTTACTTTTATAGATTATAGTTAATCATCCAAAGGATCAAGGCAGGGACTTGGAGCTCTAACCATGAAAGAACACCCAATGTAATGGTTTGAATGAGAATATTCCAAAAGACTCAGATATTTGGACACTTGGTCTACAGTATTGCTTAGGAATCTTTAGACATATGGCCTTGTTGGAAAAAGTATGTTACTGGAGAAATACTTTGAGAGGTTTAAGGTTTGCTGCATGTCCAGTCTGTTCTCTATTTTGTTAATGTATAGAGGTTTTTTTCATGGTGTCCTCTCTGCCCTGTGACTCTTAGACTCTTTTTTTT